>JAXQQM020083266.1:0-211477 GCA_034641835.2 Pinus albicaulis
TGTTAGATTCAGCCTTTGCAGCCTTCCTCCAGTGATCAAACATGCTCTTACAAAGTGATCTTAAAGTGTCAAGGTAAAATTTTGTCATTTCAATGAGTCTTCAAGCAAAATTTGGTCACTAGGCATTTAGGTCTAGGGTTTGTTTTCACTCTTTTCAAAGTTGTCCAAATGTCGGTCCATGTCACCATTCAGCTGAGTGTACCATCATTCAAAGGGTTTTCATCATCATTTCAAGTTCCATTGGGTCATTTTACAGCTTGTTCATGCTTCAGTTGTGCCTAGGTAAGGTCCATTTCCCTCTCCTAGGGTTTTGGAGGTAATTTCTCTTGGATGGTCAAATCATTAGAAAACTTGTATCCTGATGTTCATACACCTTCCCCTATCATTAATGTACCTTATTAAACACTTCCCATCACTGAGATCCCCCAAATTCCTCATTTTTGCACAAACCCTAGTTTCTTGCCACAACTTGGCAATTTTCTAGGCTAGGCTTGTGTTTTTCCCTTTTGGACCCCTTCCCCTCACTCAATCTTTGATATTCCACTTTACCTTGCTTCCTAACATCCCTCCCTACTTCCAAAAATTTCCCCAAGAATTTATAATCCCCTTATCCCCTTCATTTCGCTTCATTTCGACAAAATCCCTTGTTTCACACATCGGGATAAGTTTCACTCAAATGCTGTTTCAGAGCAATAAAAGATGAATTTTGGAAAACTGAGAGAGTTTTTTGTACAAAACATTCCAAGGAAGAAAAACCTCCTTCACTTTTTACACAGGTATAATGGTTTTGGAGAAATGTTAAGAATACCGTTTCCTCAGGAGAATTGATGCACCTGCAGGAAGTAGTGTTGGGAGATTTGATTTTTGATAGGGTAAATGAACTCAAAATTTAAAAATTCCACTTTTTTTGGAACGTAGACTCCAAGAGATTTCCAACGAGCTATCACACGCTCAATTTTGACATCGGGAAGGCCTCCAAAATCCTCTTGCAAAATGCACTATGTAGCGCACTACGCATTGGGCCAGAACTCAAAATTATTGCCATTTCTCTCCAACATCAAATTTGCTTGGTTTTTCCATGTTTGAACATTAGCAAAGGTCAAGACACATCAAGGAAGTGAAAAAAATGAGTTTTGAAGCCAAATCGTGTGTTGGATCAGCGCGCTACGCGTTGGGATGACGCGCTACGCGTAGAGCCCAGATTTCATAAAACTTCATCCCATCACCCAAATTTGTGCCAAATCACTTCATTTGCCTGCAAGTAAGTTATTCAAGCTTGTTTATTGATTCATGGATATGCTATGGAGTTTCGAATGTGAAGAAAAAAAGTGTTTGATATGGTGAAATGTAAACTCTATATCCATTGCCAAATTCACTCCTTAGGGTTTCGAAAGACATGTTAGTGATATTGTGGGGGTTTCCAGACTTGTGTTATTGACATATATGCTCATGCTCTCTATTATTATTGGTGTCATTGCTTATGGTTTACCATAGCCTCAACCTCTCTCTCTCTTATTCAAATCATTGTTGTCATTGCCATTACCATACCATTGTCACACTGTTATCATTTTTGTTATAACACAATCCCATATTCACTATTCCCCATTATCCATTGACAAATCCTAGTTATCATTGCAAGGGTTGTTCTTTGTCCTACACTACGTTACACTTCTTCCTACTCACTTGTCAAAATCCCCTTGTAGTCAAAGCAGTGACTGTTTTCCATTCAAACTCATTTGACAGTACCTTTATCATTGTGGTTTTCCTATAGCACCTTGATACACATGTGACACATTTGGGATTAGAGCATACACTGAAACTCTTTTTTTCACCATACCTACATCAGCATATATTTGTCAGACATATTGTTTTCAGCAGCATGTCAGAGTCAAATTCATCATATGAGGAAGGATATGAGCAGGACAGTGACTCAACCGTTGAGATTGATGTACTGAGATGGAGCATAGTAGTGCACCAGTAGTGGTAACATATCAGAGAGGCCACAGAGCTTTGTTTGCAGCATCACGACGAGCACTATCTCCACCCGGGGTGGAAGGGGTCTCGTTGACTTCATCAGCAGCGCAAGTACTATCTCCACATGGCGTGGAAGGGGTCTCGCCTTCTACATCAGCTTAAAAGATCTAAGGTTCAGTGATAAAGAAGACAGAGCATGTTTGGCCGTGCTGATGGAAGGTCGCTGCTGGGTCTGCATGGTTCTGGGTGCGGCAAAAATGAAAATTCTGAAGAGGAGGTTGAGCAGTGCACTAAAACGGTGGAAGAGGCCTGATCCACTCCGGATTTTGGACGAGGCTTCATTGGCTGGGCATGATACATGATGCAGGGTCTTCACTCCAAATTTGAGCAAATTTGGAGAAATTTTTGTCATTTTGAAAAATTTTGGTCTCAAAACAGATTTTTCAACCCAACGAGTAGTGCGTCGACACGCTCGCTTATGATTGGGACACTTTCTGGAGGAAAAATTTATATTTTTGGGTTTTTCATGGTAATTTATGCATGCTTCAGTATGGTCAAAGCATTTCATCAAGTTCTGGATGATCAAAAGGGCCAAAAACACCATGAAAATCACCTTTCTGCCACCTTTTGCACCAGCAGGAAGTACTTGTGGGAGAATGAATATTTGGAGAGACAAATGAGCTCCAAATTGAAAAATTCCACTTGGGTTGGATAGCCAACATCCATGGCTTTCCAACGAGCTATCATGAGCTCAATTTGGACTCTAGGAAGTGCCCCAAACGCAGGCTGAAAGGTGCGCTATGCATATGTATTTTTGGTCAATTTTTCACCTTCCAGCTAAGAATTTCGGCCAGTTGGACCAGTTTTGCTTGTGGATGTAATTTTTGAGTTATCTTGATGTAATATTATGGTTTGCATGTAACTTGGACTCATTTTTACCTATTCTAGATGATTCACTCCTAAAAAATTAAAAATCAAGTGAAAGAATCAGTTTCCTTCCTTTTAGAGGCAAGTTGTTTGGCTGCCTAGATTCTAGCTCCTTGTTTAGAATTAGTTGAAACTGCTCCTAGAAGGAGGAATTTTACCCCTAGAGGCATGGAAAGGGGTTAGGATGGTCTATATGATGTAATTTCTCAATCATTTTCAGGGTTTGGATAGGTTGGACTCTTGGGAAAACT
Organism: Pinus albicaulis; assembly: GCA_034641835.2. Taxonomy (NCBI): domain Eukaryota; kingdom Viridiplantae; phylum Streptophyta; class Pinopsida; order Pinales; family Pinaceae; genus Pinus; species Pinus albicaulis. The sequence continues at coordinate 3,153 of JAXQQM020083266.1, forward strand.
TTGGCACACTATTGTACATATTTTTCATATTTTGGCTAAGGAATGATCAGAGGTTTTGCAGCACCTGTTGGGATTCTTGTGGCTTTCAGCTCTTGATGGTGTTTTATCTTAGTTTATTGTAAGTTCTATCATGTTTGATGTATGCCATTACCTTATTATGCTTCTGAAACTAAATGAATGAGTAAATGAGGTTGAATCCATTGTTTCCAGTGCTCTACCTTTAAATTTGTTTAGTTTTACATGTTTTCGCCTGTTTGGAGAGGATTCCTGTTCTCCCTTGCCCTCTTCAACTCCTTTTCATTATGATCCATCCATACACATAATAAAAAGCATCAAGATTACTTCCTACCTCGCCCCAACTTGAATTCTGCAAAGATCTGGCCTTATCCCCGGACCCAAAATTGTTTTTCCCATATTTTCAACAAAAACCCAAAAAATCAAAATCAAACTCTCCTATCTCTTTACTAGCCTAAAATCAGTATTCGTTATAAGTCATCTTGCACCCTATTGTTCAATTTATCGAGATATACCCAGAGAGAGCCCTCTCCTGTCGTCGTAGGGCTAGCTACGAGGCTGAGCGTGGTTTGATGTAGCCTTGAGTTTTACCTTATTTCAGCCTAAGGTAGATTTGAGTGCTAACATAGTGGCGACCATACTGGGGAGAACTGGTTTGTGGGTGTTATTTGTTTTATAAGCTACAGACGGAGTCTGAAGTCATGCCAGGTAGCCTTCGAACTGCACATTGCTTTGCAAGTGCATAGTAGATAAACGCTGCTTCAGTCGATCTTTGGTCTAGCTTGTAATCGTAACATTTAACTTATAAATTGCCCCAGTACATGTATCGAGTTTAGATCTGATGGTTGATGGTGGAAAACGATCAGACATAAGAAGGCTGAAATCATTCACCTGGTGACTCCTGTAGAGACTCCACTGGAGGACTAACTCTTTCTTTGCGAAAATGGAAGGATCTTACACAAAGTTCAGGTATCTAAAGTGGAATGGTATTCAGGATCTAGTCTGCTTTCTTGTAAATTACTTCTTCGCTGGTCTTGAAGCTGTCCTGAAAGTTTTTCAAAATTTGTTGTATGATAAAGTTGATCAAAATCTTCACTCGACCTATTCAAAAAGTGTAAATATTGAGTTTCCCTTTGATCCTGGCCTCCTTACTTTTCCCACATCTTATGATGACTCTCTTCAGAGTGATGAGCCTAAAGAAAACAAAACTGATCCCGCAGCTCTTGTACATGCCCCTACACCTTGTAAAATTCCAGATCGGTACAAACCTCTTGTTTTACCTTCTGTTCTTCATGCTTTCCCTAAAAATTATGACCTATATCTACCAAGATTTGACAGTGAATGTAACAATGTCAACGCTGAGCAACATGTGCATAATGTTGAGACTTTTCTAGACCTTTTTGAAGTTGATGAAGAGGATGTTAGTATTAGGCTTTTTGCTCTTTCTTTGCAAGGCCAAGTGAAGAGTTGGTTCAAAGCCCTGCCTGATGTGAGCATCTCAGATTTCCAGCAGTTCGTCACAGTTTTCCTCGACAGGTGGATGATCGGACAGAACTTTTTGTTGATTATAGAAGAGTATAATCAGCTGAAAAGAATGCCAGGGGAGACAGTACAACAATTTTCTGCTAGATTTAATCAAGTATATTTTTCGATGCCAGCTGATATAAGACCTTCTCCTAGATCTGCTCTCTTGCACTACCCGGGTGCCTTTGATCCGGAAATGGAGTTTCAGCTGACAGAAAAGAATATTTCAACACTTCACGAGATGCAGAACAAGGCAGTGAATGTAGAGGCTCATTTGATGATCTTGAGGGCAAGGTTGAAGGAAGAAGAAAAGAAGAATGTTTTAGAGCAGCTGACACCTTCAGAGGAAAAGCTTGATTTTTTTGTAAATGCAGTAGAAGAGATGGTGCGGAAAATGACTGCAAAAAATGAAAATGACATTCAAGAACAAGGGGCTGACCCAAAACATTTTGTTTCTTATCCCACTTGTCATAGTGATTGCTTTATAGATCATCTTGAAGAAGAGAGAGCTGTTGATATGACATGTATGCTTGATGATGTGTTGTATACTGATGATTTGCATCAGTTTGATCAATATGATGATGATTATGTTCTCCAAAAATAAGCTAATCTTGTAGACGAATTAGCACCTAGTTTGTGCGAGGAGGAAGTTCCCTTGCCGACAGCTTCCAAATTTTGATGATCACGTGATCCATATAAAATTTATGATTAATGATAGAAAGTCGCGACCATTTTAGTAAATGAGATCTTTACTGCCTTTGTTTGATTGATTCAGTTAGAACAACTCGCAATCGTCAATCAGCGCGACAAGCCTTGATCTGCAGGACCATCTTGAGGGCAATAAAAACCTTGTTCAAGACTTCCCATATCCAGATTTGCAGCCCCCGAATGCCATTGATTGTCAAGTTGCAGATGAAGACATGGAAGCTAGCACATATGATCAAATGATACAAGATGATTCCGTACCATTTTGTTTTGAATCATTTCAATTTTGAAAGATGAAGGGTGCATGGTAAAACTAACTTAAAATGCATGACCCACTATAAGAAATCAATCTCTGAGTGTATGCAATAAGAGGCAATAAACGAAATTCTTGAGCAGCCTGTAGCATCAGATTTGCAGCCACCAAATGAAATTGAAGGTCAGATTACAGATGAAGGTGTGGAAGATGAAATACATGATTTGATGATGCAGGAAAATTCTATACCCTTTTGTTTTGAAGCATTTCAGTTTATAAGGCAGAATCTTCGTAATATCTCTCAAGAAAAAGATGAACGACCAGTAGGATGTCAGACAGTTTCAATGGATACAACACAGCAGCCTTCTCAAGTTTTTAATGATCCTATTGCTCGTGTGTTGGATGATGTTTGCTGTAAAAGTTCTTCTCCATTAGCTAACCATGTGCCCGAAAAGAATGTTGATAATAATCTTGTTCAAAAGTCAATTTCATTGTGTTGTTCAACAGATTTTTCATATGAGGAGATTGATAAAGGAGACTTTGTTGTTTATGTGTAGATGTTGAAGTTATTCGAAATTGCAGGTCCCTTTTGGAAACTGGCAATCCTGAAGACAACATAGAGGTGAGAAAAATCTTAATGTTTAGCTATGGATATTTCCTAGACCAGAGCTATGTTTATGAAGATCCTTTCGCAGTATTCTTGCAGTCATCCAGTCAATTTGTGCTTTGCAAGTTTATCAGCAGTCCACTTGGTTCAAAGTTTCCATGGGAGTTTCCTTTCAGTAGTTATTTCTCGTTGTTCATAAACAAGCACTTGCGGAGAATTAAGATATCAGCCAGGATGCTTACATGGTTGCATTGGCTGTTCCATTACACTTGATCAGGTGATGAATGGAACAATTGATGGGAAGGTGCAACATTGAATAAAAATACTGACATCTCTTTTTTCGTTTGTCGGTTGTGTTTAAGAGTATCAAGTCGGTTTTTGAGTTGAGAGGAATCATTTTATGTCATCAATTCTCCGGTTCAGTACTTCGACGAGTTTTGTCCATTGCCTGATGGATGGAGGCAACATCTTGCTCTCCCGAATCAGCCCAGTTCTTAACCTCGAGGGGGCGCACCCCATCTGACCTGAGCCAATGTTAGGAAGTCAGCCTTTGAAGCCTTCCTCCAGTGATCAAACATGCTCTTACAAAGTGATTTTAAGGTGTCAAGGTCAAATTTTGTCATTTCAGTGAGCCTTCAAGCAAAATTTGCTCACTAGGCATTAGGTCTAGGGTTTGTTTTCACTCTTTCAAAGTTGTCCAAATGTCGGTCCATGTCACCATTCAGCTGAGTGTACCATCATTCAAATGGTTTTCATCATCATGTCAAGTTCCATTGGGTCATTTTACAGCTTGTTCATGCTTCAGTTGTGCCTAGGTAAGGTCCATTTCCCTCTCCTAGGGTTTTGGAGGTAATTTCTCTTGGATGGTAAAATCATTAGAAAAAATTGTATCCTGATGTTTATACACCTTCCCCTATCATTAATTTACCTTATTAAACACTTCCCATCACTGATATCCCCCAAATTCCTCATTTTTGCACAAACCCTAGTTTCTTGCCACAACTTGGCAATTTTCTAGGCTAGGCCTGTGTTTTTCCCTTTTGGACCCCTTCCCCTCACTCAATCTCTGAGATTCAACTTTCCCCTACTTCCTAACATCCATCCCTACTTCTAAAAAGTTTCCCCAAGAATTTAGAAGCCCCTTATCCCCTTCATTTCGCTTCATTTCGACAAAATCCCTTGTTTCACACATCGGGATAAGTTTCACTCAAATGCTGTTTCAGAGCAATAAAAGATGAATTTTGGAAAACTGAGAGAGGTTTTTGTAAAAAAAATGCCAAGGAATCAAAAAATCCTTCACTTTTTACACAGGTATAATGGTTTTGGAGAAATGTTAAGAATACCGTTGCCTAAGGAGAATTGATGCACCTGCAGGAAGTAGTGTTGGTATATTTTATTTTTGATAGGGTAAATGAACTCCAAATTTACAAATTACACTTGGGTTCGAAAGTAGACTCCAATAGCTTTCCAAAGAGCTATCACACGCTCAATTTTGACACCGGGAAGGCCTCCAAAATCCTATTGCAAAATGCACTATGTAGCGCGCTACGCATTGGGCCAGAACTCAAAATTTTTGCCATTTCTCTCCAACATCAAATTTTCTTGGTTTTTCCATGTTTGAACATCAGCAAAGGCCAAGACACATCAAGGAAGTGAAAAAAATGAGTTTTGAAGCCAAATCGTGTGTTGGATCAGCGCGCTACGCGTTGGGCTGACGCGCTACGCGTAGAGCCCAGAGGTCAGAAAACTTCATCCCATCACCCAAATTTGTGCCAAATCACTTCATTTGCCTGCAAGTAAGTTATTCAAGCTTTTTTTATTGATTCATGGATATGCTATGGAGTTTCAAATGTGAAGAAAACAAGTGTTTGATATGGTGAAATGTAAACCCTATATCCATTGTCAAATTCACTCCTTAGGGTTTCGAAAGACATGTTAGTGATATTGTGGGGGTTTCCAGACTTGTGTTATTGACATATATGCTCATGCTCTCTATTATTATTGGTGTCATTGCTTATGGTTTACCATAGCCTCAAGCTCTCTCTCTCCTATTAAAATCATTGTACCATACCATTGTCACACTGTTATCATTTTTGTTATAACACCATCCCATATTCACTATTCCCCATTCTCCATTGACAAAGCCTAATTTTCATTGCAAGGGCTGTTCTTTGTCCTACACTACATTACACTCCTTCCTATTCACTTGTCAAATCCCCATGTAGTCAAGGAGTGGCTATTTTCCATTCAAACTCATTTGACAGTACCTTTAGCATTGTGGTTTTCCTATAGCACCTTGATACACATGTGACACATTTGGGATTAGAGCATACACTGAAACTCTTGTTTTCACCATACCTACATCAGCATATATTTGTCAGACATATTGTTTTCGTAACATGGTAGAGTCAAATTCATCGCCTTGAAGCAGGATATGGCGAGAAGTGTCTCATCGTGAGATTGATGTGCGAGATGGAATAGCGATTGCACCGGTAAGTGAGCATATCGGGAAGGCCTGACTGGGTTTGCGGCATCGACAAATGCTTATCTCACACTAGGGGTGGAAGGGTCTCGTTGGCTTCATCGACGGCGAAGTACTATCTCACATGGCGTGGAAGTCTCGCCTTCTATCGGATGTAGGTATTCCGGGTTGGGGCAGACAAAGATGTTTCGTCACATGAAAGGTCATTGTGGGCCGCATGCATGGCAAATGAAAATGAAATTCGAAGGAGGGTTGACGGTGCACTAAAGCGGAGGAAGGCGATCCCACTCAGGATTTTATCAAATTTCATTGGGCAGACTGTGATACATGATGGAGGGTCTTCACTCCGAATTTGAGCAAATTTGGAGAAATTTTTGTCATTTTGAAAAATTTTGGTCTCAAAACAGATTTTTCAGCCCAACGAGTAGCGTGTCGACGCGCTCGCTTATGATTGGGACACTTGCTGGAGGAAAAATTTATATTTTTTGGTTTTTCATGGTAATTTATGCATGCTTCAATATGGTCAAAGCATTTCATCAAGTTTTGGATGATCAAAAGGGCCAAAAACACCATGAAAATCACCTTTCTGCCACCTTTTGCACCAGCAGTAAGTACTTGTGGGAGAATGAAGTTTTGGAGGGGTAAATAAGCTCCAAATTTAAAAATTCAACTTGGGTTAGATAGCTAACATCTAGGGCTTTCCAACAAGCTATCATGAGCTCAATTTGGACTTCGGGAAGTCCCCCAAAAGTAGTATGAAAGGTGCGCTATGGATATGGGTCAGGGGCGCTACGCATATGGATTTTTGGTCAATTTTTCACCTTCCAGCTCAGAATTTCGGCCAGTTGGACCAGTTTTTCTTGTGGATGTAATTTTTGAGTTATCTTGATGTAATATTATGGTTGACATGTAACTTGGACTCATTTTTACCTCTTCTAGATGATTCACTCCTAAAAAAGTAAAAATCAAGTGAAAGAAGATCGGTTTCCTTCCTTTTAAGAGCCAAGTTGTTTGTTTGCCTAGATTCTAGCTCCTTGTTTAGAATTAGTTGAAGCTGCTCTAGAAGGAGGAATTCGACCCCTAGAGGCATGGAAAGGGGTTAGGATGGTCTATATGATGTAATTTCTCAATCATTTTCAGGGGTTGGATAGGTTAGACTCTTGGGAAAACTTTGGCACACTATTGTACATATTTTTCATATTTTGGCTAAGGAAAGATCAGAGGTTTTGCAACACCTGTTAGGATTCTTGTGGCTTTCAGTTCTTGATGGTGTTTTCTCTCAATTTATTGTAAGTTCTATCATGCTTGATTTATGCCATTACCTGATTATGCTTCTGAAACTAAATGAATGAGTAAATGAGGTTGAATCCATTGTTTCCAGTGCTCTACCTTTAAATTTGTTTAGTTTTACATGTTTTCACCTGTTTGGAGAGGATTCCTGTTCTCCCTTGCCCTCTTCAGCTCCTTTTCATTCTGATCCATCCATACACATAATCAAAAGCATCAAGATTACTTCCTACCTACTGACTTCGAATTGAGATCTGTATATCGGTTCCAATTGTTTTCCCATCTTTTCAAACAAAGCAAAAATCAAAATCAAACTCTCCTATCTCTTTACTAGCCTAAAATCAGTATTCGTTATAAGTCATCTCGCACCCTATTGTTCAATTTATCGAGATAGACCCGGAGAGAGCCTTCTCCTGTCCTCGTAGGGCTAGCTACGAGGCTAAGTGTGGTTTGATGTAGCCTTGAGTTTTACCTTATTTTAGCCTAAGGTAGATTTGAGCGCTAACAAGCACAACAAACTAACATTCTATCATTCCATGGCTTATTTCTATTCTAATGCAAATAATATTCCTATAATGCTTCAACAATGATAATCATCCAAAAAATAGAAATAACAAATATTTTAAGCTCATCCCATTTTTTTGTAATGAGAGAATTATGCTTATTTCCCTAATGTATTGAAACTTCAAACACTAGCTTGCTTCCTTCCAAAGAAGAAAATCCTATAAAAAATAGTGTTTTAAAAAACAAAATTATGCTCACTGACCTAATTATGTACAAAATGAAAAATACCATAAAGTTAAAAAATGAACAACATCCATAAAATATTTCAATAATACTTCTTACTTTCAAATCAACAAGGTAATTACCTCATTTTCTTGATACAATAAACAATATACATTTTTCAGATGAAAATAGTCACAAATTCAATAATATAAAACACCCAAATAAACAATTTCATTTTAAAGTTTTCCAGTTAAAACAAAAAATATGTTTTTAGAGGGCAAGAAACCTTCATGGATCCTCTTCAAACAGCTGAAAACATAAATAACTAAACAAACCCTAGGTAGAGCATTGCAATTTCAATGAATTCTACCTTTATCGTTGTTTATTTTAGTTAAGAATAAATAAGAGAGTGAATGGAATACATAAAACACCAATAAACTTACATTTACAGAGAGGAACACAATATCAAAGCAAGATGCCACATGAATCCTATAGAGTGATGCAAACCTTGGTCTATTCCTTTGCCAAACTGCAGTGATGAATGTACAATAATGCTCAAAGCATTCCCAAAATTCCAACCTATGCTAATGACTGGAAAAACATAAGATATAGGCAAAAAAAAACTCATCCTAGCCTCTAGGGGTCGAGCTCATAAGATTGGGAGCTGTTCCAACAAAATCTGAACTGAGAACTAAAAAGTAGGCAATGGAGCAACTTGCCTCTAAAAACGAGGGAACTGATTCATTCAGTTGCAAAATACCTTTTGATGGATGAATCTACCTCTATGAGTGAAAATTTAGAAAAATTACATCAAAATCCATCATGTCACATTGAATTACATCATGAGTTTGAAAATTAGAAGGAAAAAAGTCAAACTGTGAAAAAACTAGGCGAAAAACAAAGTACTTTTGGTCAAAATAGGCAAATTTCCTCCAATGTGCCGCGCCTGATTTCCCTATGCGTAGCACCTGTTTGTAGCTGATTTTGGAGGCCTTCTCGGTGTCCAAATGTGCTCCCAGTGGGCTTTTTGGAAAGGTATACCTGTTGAATTTCCAGCACAAGTGGAATTTTGAATTTGGTCTTCATTTGCCCCTCCAAAACTGAGTTCTCCCAAGACTGCTTCCTGTGTGTCCAAAACGGGGCAGAAAGGCCACATTTGGGGTGTTTTTGACCTTTTTGGAAGCCCAAAACCTGTCAAAATTTCTTGTCCATTTGTGAGCATGCATATTTTTTCAAGAAAAATTGAAAAATGTTGAGTTTTCCTCAAAAGGAGGTCTTCATCAAAAGCGAGCGCCAAGTGGCGCGGCGCATTGGGCAGAAAAACCTGTGTTTTGGCCCAAAAAATCCAAAAATGCAAAAAGCATCCCAAATTTTTTAAAATTTGGGCTGAGTGTTCTCCATCAAGTGTTGTGTTGGGCCAAGGAGGCCTCAACCAATATCTGAAGTCTATCTTGCTCTTTTCGCCTCCTCGATGCCTTCTTCAACTTGGCCTTCAAGTTCTTGATTCTTGCTTTGCACACATGGTTTCTCGCCCAGTAATGGTATGCCATGTGCCTCAACATAGTTTTCTCCTTGTTGGCCTTCTCTAGCATCCTTTCTAGGTGCATGTTTGTTCTCTCAAGCCAAGATTCTCGGTCATGTTCAATCTCTGGCTCATACCCATGATCATTGTCTCTTTCCATTGTTTTCCTTTGGTTTTGAAAAATGTAATTGTACATGGATGGTTTTGTGGATAACAGTGTGAAAATATGGTGGAGGAATGAAATGGGTAGAGTGTATGGAAGAGAGTGTAAAAATGTATTTGTGAACAGAGTTTAGGGATGGGAGTAAGAGTTTTAGGGATGTGAGTAGGGTTTGGGGATTTTGTAGTTAGGATTTGGGAAAATGGGAATTGGGGATAGGGGTGAATGAATTTAAGGATATGGGGGATAGTAAAATGGGTTAATGAATCTAGAAAAGAAGTGGGGGAATAAAAAGGTGAGGGAGTGATGGCCACAAAAACAAATTTACAAACCCTAAGCAATCATGTCTTGAGAAAAAATTGCAAGGAAGTAGGGTTTGAAATTTTTTACTAAATCATCATAAACATCTTAAGACACAATTTCATTAGGATTTGAAGAGTTTTTGGCTTACTTTGGACTGGAGGAAACCAAGCAAATTGAGAATTTGGATGAATTTGTGGTGAAAATGGATTGCAGATCTATGCGTTGTGCCACAAACCTAACGCACCGCGCCTGTTATATGCATCGTGCCAGTGTATTTTTTACACTATGGAGGTCATCCCAATGTGCCACGCCTCAAGCCCAATGTGTCACGCCCTTGAAATTTGCACAATTTTCCCTCAAACTCGCTCCATTTCTCCAACACGAATTTCTCTTGTTCAATTTTTCTTCTTTGAATGCCAATGAGCTCTTTGAAGATGATCAAAGGGTTTATATACAAGAGCTTTTAATTTTTCACTCATAAAACCCACTTTTATAATGTTTGCATTGTGACTTACTCTTTCAACTCTGTTTTTGGGTAGTTTACTTCATTTTTACCTTTGATGAACTGAATGATTTGATTTTTTGTTTACCTTGGAGGGGATGGAGTTTTTGAAGCTTGGCAAGGTGACCAGGGTTGCCATTGAAGTTATTTACATATGAGAGAAGTAAAATTACATCAAATTTATACATCAAAACATAGAATACTCTATTTTTCCTTGAAACAGGGTTTTGAGGAAAAATAAGTCTCTGAGCATGTGATTATGAAATTTATTGGTATTGGAACTTTAGTCAACCTCCTCATGCGCCTGCTGACCGTTATTGGACATTTTGAAGATAATTTTGATGAAACCATAGACCTAATAAAGCAGAAACCCTAAAAATGACTCTTGCAGATTTAAAGACAAAAAGTGACTGCGGATGATCTTGATGAATGGAAACATGCCAGCGGGTAAAGAGCATGAGGGAAAATGTACAAAAAGCCACTACCGTCTGATGATCCATGATCCTAATGGAATGCAGTTGACTGAGCGAGACACCTAACATGAAATGCAACAAGAGAACTTGATCACTGATGGAGGGATGAAGATACCGACACTAACATATTATATATATAAATTTAGGGTGGTTCTTAATATTTTCCCTGCCAATGGTTCACTCTGTTCTGCTACTAATAGTGATGGAATTCTCCTAGGTTTAGGAGTTCTTGAAGGAGTAAGAGCATCCAACTCAAAACCACTAACAAACAAAAATGAAGACCAGTCTCTTCCTAGCCTTTGAAGTTCATATAAAACCAGAAGTTTCATTAAACCATTATGAAATAATGAAGTCTCACTCCCTTCAGATTTTTCTTGGACCTTATCTACCATTTTTTACAAAATTCTATGCAAATAGAAAGGCTAATCAAGGGAAATATTTCCAGTAAAGTGTAGAAGTAGCTTGAAATTATATGAGTAGACTTTATGGTATCTCCATTCACAAGTAAAGTAATTTTGGATGATGAGCAACAATTTTGAGTAGTTGTCCTTCATACAGCTCCTTGGAATTGCATTGGTCAGATCCATTTCATTGTTTTCAGGCTTCATAAACTCTTTGCACTGCTCCATGTTGAACTTGAAACCTTTGAACCATTTCTCTTGTCCCCTTGAAATCCCTGTAGCTGCTACAATAACCTTTGGTGTGACGGAAATATTAAGCATTCCCACTTTGGTGCCCGTTCGACTGAAATTTAAAGAAAAATCCTTGGAAACCTATACATGGCAGCCTTGTAATTTCTCACAAAACTGTAAGCAACCTGTTCTTTTGAAGACTTCCATAGCTGTTGGGTCTTCATTGATCAAATTCATATTTCTTGGTTCATATCTCAGACACTAGCCACCCTTATTTATCTTTATTTTCTCTTCCATGGTTTCTTTAATTCCTTCACAACCTCGCTTGATAATTTGCAGCCTCGCTTGATAGTGCTCAATGTAAACCTTTGAAAACACCAGCCATAGCTTTGGCTTAATGCAATAGCTCTCCAGAGCTCGATATCACACAAATAAGGAATGAGAAATGAGAAATGACTGAATTAGGATAGATTTTTAAGTTTTTATGTCCTCTCATGACACAATGATGACTCATACATCCCTAAATTGGTGATGATGACCTCAGACCTGACCATGTACCTTGGTTTTATCCCACCATGACTCGAATGGTATCTAAATTACCCTTTGCCAACGATATTTTGACACCTAACAGCTAATCTGACAAGACAGACAGGAAACCACGCTTTCATAGCGTATCTAATGTAAACCTGGGTGTTTTCAATACGAAACTATCAATGGTTTCGTAGCAAAAAGTGACATTTCTCAATGTATTTCACTACAAAACTGTGGTTTCTTGGCTAAAATGACATTTTCGGTACAAAACCTTGGGAATTGAAACCTGTCAGAATATAATGAGTGATGTGACATGAGGGGATTTGAAAATGAGTGGGTTTAGACCTTAAGGTAAACTTAAACAAGAAAAATTTAAAATTTCCCTTGACCAAGAATTATAAAAAATGAATCCTGCAACCCTACTATTGACACATGAAATGATTTAACTTTGTCAAATGATGCTTCATAATTTTTTTTTGGGTGATATCACATGGGAAACACTTTGAAAATGAAGTTTTCCAAGAGCTATCTCACCATCTTGAATTCACACATGAATTTTCATTGCCGCACTAGTGAGCCCTGGTATTGCACCAAGAGTGCTGCAACTCCCAAGGGCTGCCCTAATTTACTTTATCAACCCGATTTTCGTACAAACTTGGAGGTGATAGTGCTATATACACATCAGATGCAATATGTTCATGTCATCCTCTTCTTCTTTACGAAATGGTGCTAGTTTTTAAACTATGATAAGAGCTTGAAAGTAAATTGTTGGAAGGAAATGATAGAAAGGAAAAAAAACTAAATTGCTAAAAAGAAATGACAAGAATGAAACTAACTTAATTTGTAGAAAGAAATGAAAGAAAGGAGACTAAGTTACCTTGTTGAAAAGGAATGGCAGAAAGGAAACTAATTCTAAACAACACTTAACTTGGCCAAACGGCTAAATGCACTCTATTTATCCTATGATCTATCTACCATGCTTCTACCCATGCAACTGAGCTATCCATGATTTAATCCTAATTAAAAAAGTGTTGATTTTGCATCTTGCAGGAAAGAAAAGGGATAAAGAGGCTAATGGAGGGCTTAACACATGATACAGGGCTTAGGAGTGGAGAGTTGGGTTTTAATCCTTTTAAAACCTTATGATATGGCGCCAAGATTCTTTAGGAGCGGAATGATTGAAATATGTGATGGAAGAGTTATGATTGGCGGATAGAAGTGTGATATGTGATCTGCGATATTGCAATTGAAATGTTGCAAGGTTGGAGCGGTAAAGGTTAACAAGAAAAAAAAAAACTTTGAAAGGTGATTTGTGATGCGGCAAAGTTCAGAATCGGCATTTGGAGTGTTAAGTCTTAAAAAAACAAGGAAAAGGTGTGAAGTGTGATTGTGATGGGTGACGTGGTGGTGGGACCAGCGGCGGAGCATGATCACAATATTGTAATCAGCATTTGAAATCAGTAAGTCTTAAAGAAACAATGAAAAGGTGTGAAGTGCAGTTGCGATGGGCAATGTGGAAGTGGGACCGGTGGCAGAGTGCAATCAAAATATTGTAATCGGTGTTTGGAACTTGTAAGTCTTAAAGGAAACAGGAAAACGATGTGATGTGCGATGAGGACCGATGGTAAGTTCAAATGGAAAAAAATGTGGTTTCTAATTTTTTGTATTGTTTTCAATAAAAGAGTAGCAAAGGGAAGTGGAAAGGGATATCGCATTCAGGCTTGGAATGAGAGGGTGTTAACAAAGATCACAAGCGATTTGTGATTTGCGATGGAGCGAGGTACGACGAGTGAGAGTTTCATGGAGAAGGGGCAGAGGTCTAATTCTAATGTCTTTCAACCTTTTTGGGAATGAAAAGGGTGATGGATGAAAATAAGAGGAAAAGGAGGGAAATTGAGGCACAACAACAGTGCTCCGGCGTGAGAACATAGCTAGGAAATGAAGCGGAATGGCTTGATGATCTTCTTGGGGATTTTGATGCTTATTCCTTCAAAAAAAGTTGTGGATTCATGTACAAAAATTAGAGGAAACGCGTAACAAAAAAGTGAACAGAAAGCAGTTTTTGGTCCTGTGGGAAGGTTCACCCTCCTCGAGCTCTATTGATAGAGATGAGAAGGGGGTCTTGATCCACAAATTTTCTTGTTTTTTCTCCTTTATTCTATCACCCAAAAGCAAATGAAAAACTACAACAACACATTAAAAGCAAAAACTAAGTAGCAATGAAACGATGAGAAGAAAAACTAATTGAATGACAGAAAGAAAACTAGCTTAATGGCAGAGAGGAAAAGATAGTAACATCAGAGAGGCTAAGGCACATTCATTGGGCCCTAACCCATGAGCCTAGATCTCTGAAACTTAAATCATTTGAATGAAATCAGTCTGCTCATTTCATTAAATAATAACCTCATACATCTCTGAAAGTTTGCTCACTAAGTAAAATAATAAAAATCTCAATAGCTTGCTGCAAAGTTTCAACTAGAATTGACTAACTCTTCCTAGCTCTAGCTCTACCCTATTTATTTTACAGGGTAGCTACCAAAAACTCCCTAGAAAATAGTGATTGAGTCCACTTGAATCCAAGTAAACAAATATTGATTGCACTCCTCTTTGAATTTCTTGGTTTCCTCTGGAATTCGAATTGCTGGAGGGAATCCTTGGGGATCCTTTGGCTGCCTTTGAAATTCGAATTGTTGGAGATAATCTTTGGGATCCTTTGGCAAAATTTGAGAGTTAAGGAGGGTGGAAAATCCTCCAATAATTTCTCCTTACTCTCTCGTCCAAGTCTTTATGATAAATACTTATAAAAATTCTTAATAAATCATGATTTTCTGCACTCAACCTCATATTAGGCACTCAAAGTATGTTAGCCTTAATCACCACCTATACTAACATCATAAAACCAAATAATAATAAAAAAACAAGAGAAAGAGATCTAAGAAGGAAAAACGGTGACCATTAACCCCTCCAAATATGTCTAATGATGGAGCTCATCATCAACCCCCTACTGAATGGTTGCTCATCCTCTGAGAAAATAATCCTCCTCCTGGATTTCCTTCAAGGATTTGATAGCCCCCCTGATTTCCTGAGGAATAAGTGTGGAAGTTCCCCCAAAGGGGTAAAAACTATTATTATTTTCTGCATTCTCCCATTCTCTATCTTATGCATCTGTGTCCTTTTCATCATTAAGCCCCAGCAGCAAAGGTGGGCTGAGCTTTACTCCCAACCATTGGATATTTTTGGCCTGCATGGCCCTCTTGTATAATGGTGCTCTTTCCAATGCGCCCCTCATTCTTTCTGGAGTATAGTACTCCCTGTTCCTGAGGCTGTGAGGGAGGCTAATCCATCTCCTCTGGTTGGCCATAATGCATTCATCTTCTAGATGCCTAGAAACATTATCAAAGTGGCCTATCACCTGGGTTTAAGTCTGAAGGTAGCTTTCAACCAGTGCAGGGTCCCTTTTAATCTCTCGATGGTTAAGGATGACTCCTCTTGGGTTGAAAAATTCTGGTTTGATATATAAGGGTTCTCTATTTCTTCTTCCCATGACCCTCCATATCTCTTTTTCTCTAGTGTCCTCATTCACCATCCAAGAGACTAGAGTCGTCAACTGCATATCCCCCATTGTAGGATTGGGGTCCCAAATATCCAGATTTGTCAGCACAAGGATATGCACGTAAAACACTTCCATCTTTTCCTGATCATCCATTTTAGCTTTCTTGTAGAAATTCATGAATTTCCTACAATCTTGGAAAGGTAGTGATCCATGGGAGGCTAGATTTTTTATTTTAAATAGAAGCCATTGCTCCTTGAGGTACATAGCATATGAGTCAGAAGGGAATCTATGCTGAAGGGCTTCTATAAATAAGTCTTCCATGGTGGCTACTTGATCCCCTTTTTTCTACAATTACTCCTTCAGTGCTACATTCTCTGCTTGTGCCTTATGCAGTTGCTCCTTCAGAACTATTTCTTTGATTCTTTCCTCCTCCATTGGTGATTCCTCAATGATAATTGGGCTCGTGGGAGGAGTTTCAGGCTCTATTTGATTCTTTTCATCTTTAAAATACATAGAGGTCTACCTTTTTCTATTTGCGCTTAGAGGAGCTATGGTGGCAACTAACTCTTTGTATTGAGGGGATGTGGTGTTGTGTTGCGAGTCTGTTTCTTGCCCATTTTCTGCTATCTCTATGAATTTTATGACCATCTCTTCTATTTTTCCTTGGTCCTTTGTCTCTTCCTCTTATTCTTATTGTTCTGGTTCACCTGCTTCTTCTTGTTCTTCCTCTTCTTCTAGTCCTTCTGGTTCCTCTTCTTCTTCTCTAAGGCTAGGAGTGGAGTTTTGCCTTGTTTTGGTTGCTATAAAGCTTCCCTGCTCATATTTATGAAAGAGGATCGAGCCATGGGTAGGGTGATGTTGTTCTGTTGCTGCTATTGTGTGTTGTTAAAATACATAGCTCGTTGTCAGTACTGCTTTGTTGCGGCTTCCGTTGGTCTCTCTCCCCTTAGAATTTTTTAATTTACTGGTTTGGATGAGTCAGGGTCTCTTTTTATTAGATCGTGCAATTAATTTTGTAGCACTTATGTAACTCAGCTCAGCTTTAGTTTCTGTTGTATACATATGTTTCCTTCTCCCTGTTAATTCATGATGGACAATGGGTTTCCTCCCCTCATTCTCTTCTACTCCACTTGATTTAAATTCTTTTCTTTTGAATGCCCAAGTGGCATGAATTTGTAGTTATCCCTAGTCATACTTCACGATGGTGGCCAAGCCAATTGGCCACCTTTATGCCCCTTAAACTATAATTTTGCAAATTTAATTATTTTTGGCTATTATGGATGCATAGCGAGGGGTGAGAAGCTATACCTGAGTTTACCTGTCATTTCCAAGGTGTTTGCAGGAGCTGGATTGAGGAGACAAGCCTTTTTAGATGTTGTGTTCTTCACTACTTTCTTTTCTCTGAGTGAAAAATTCCCTTGTTTTTCTTGTTTTTCAAGAATAGATGTCTGCACTGTAGGAATTTCCTGATGTTTGTAGCAGTCTGTGTCTTGCTTCCCTTGCTACATTATGCTCAGGAACGGAGGAATGTGGTGTATGGAGGTGATGGAGGAAGTTACGAAAATGAATGGAGTGAATGATGGGATCGATGGTAAAACAGAAGAAGGGAAAAGAAGACGAATGCTTCCCTATGTCTCCAGAAATCATTAATGATCTGCAAAACAGAAAACACAGAGATGCAGATGTAATTTTTTGTTTTTTTTTCATATTTTTTTTTTTTTGAAACCAAGTGGGCTGCCTCCATGGAGTTTTTCCACCCAGTGACTTGCCTTGGGCGCCTCAGATAGGTTTTCACCCGTGGATCTTTATTCTCTTTTCTTCTTCCTTCTCTTTTTTTTTGCAAGTGAGCTACCTCCTTTGAGATTTTCAACCCACAAGCTTGCCTTGGGTGCCTCAGAGAGGTTTTCACCAATGGATCCCTTTTTTTTTTCCAGGAGGTGTGGGAAACTATGGATTTTCCCATCACATACACCTCTTTGGTTATTGAATTCACGAACTCTTCCCTTGACAAAGGCTTTATGTACATTTTAAGTTTGTGACGATTAACAAGCAAGGGAATTCCTGCCTCATCTATGGTTATGATTTTAACTATGCCATTATAAAAAAAAATCCATTGTGTAAGGTCCCAACCATCTTGTCATCATCTTTCCTTTGAAATATTTAAACCTTGAAACATACAACAGTGCCCAATCTCCTTCTTGAAAGGTCTTTTCTTTGATTTTCTTGTGATGCTAGACCCTCCTTTGCAACTGAACTATCTCTGTGTGAAGAAGTGCTTGCATTCTGAACTTATCCAATCCATTTAGTTGCAAAAACCTCTCTTTTTGGGAATTTTATAGATCTATATTTAATTCAAATGCCTTTCCTAAAGTATTGAATTAAAACTCAACTGAAAGTAGAGCCTTCTTACCATAAACTAGTTCATAAGCATTGAATCCTATTGCTGTCTTCCAGGTAGTGTTGTAGGCCCAAGTAGTTTTTACCAATCTGTCTGCCCAATCTTTTCTGCTGCTGCTCACAACCTTGGTGAGGATGCTCTCCAAATATCTGTTAGTTACTTCTACTTGTCCATTCACCTGAGGGTGATAGGAAGTAGAAGTTCTATGTTGAATCTTATGCTTCCTAAAAATATTCTCAACGAGGTGAGAGGTGAATTGTGCTCCCTGATCAGTGACTATTTCTCTGGGGTATCCAAACTTGTAAAACACATTATCACTCAGAAATTCTGCTACTTTCTCCTCAGCTGCTACCGTCATTGCTTTTGTTTCAGCCCACTTTGTTAGGTAATCAGTCCAAACTATGATATACTTATTTTGACTGGATGGTGGATCGATAGGTCCAACAAATTCCATGTCCCACTTGTCAAATGGCTCAAGAGCCACCTGAGGGTGAAAATGCATCTCATTCCTTTGCGTGGGTTTCCCCATCCTTTGGCACTCTTCACACCTGCTGGTGTATATTCTGGAATATTGGTGAAGGGTAGGCTTATATTATCCCACCTGCAAATATTTGTAAGTAGTTATCTTTGCAGAAAAGTGGCCCCCACATGGATGCCCCCACCATCAATGAGGTGGGACAACTATCTGGCCTAATGACGCAGAAGGTGATATTTCCAAAGTACCAGGACCCTAGTAGTCCAGTTGTTTATGTGCATATAGATGGTGTCACAGTCCCAACACTCTTATTGATATCGGGGCTGCCATCAATATCATGACCAAGGAAACTATGTTGAAACTTAATCTCCAACAGACTTTGAGGAAAACCAAAACAGTTCTACAACTTGCAAATCGGTCCACAGTAACTCCGGAAGGAATTTTTGAGGATGTTATGGTTTCCATTGACTCTTGGGAGCATCATACATATTTCCTAGTCCTGCAACCAAAAACCAAGTTTAATTGTTATCCCCTCATCTTAGGGAGACCTTGGTTAGCCACTGTAGATGCTTATATTAGTTGTCAGACCGGAATCATGACTATAAAAAATGGGCCTTTGTCTAAACAACTAGTGTTATATCCTCCTGATCGGCCTTCCATTGATCATGATCTCCCTATATGGTTGGAGGATGAAGAATATGAGTTATATAACACTGCCCCTATGTGTACCATAGATGTTATTCTTAGAGGGGGGAAACTTGATGAGGATTACCTCATCGACCATGCCATTCAAAACCAATCCTCCACTAACATTCCTCTCGAAATCTTAGTCAAAGATTTTGAGAGTCAACATTGGATGGAAGTGAACTAAGTTAAGTCGACCTCTGAAACCACCAAGGATATTGAGTTTGGCCCATCCAAGTCTCTAAAAATCAACCTGAACCTCTCGAATGAAGAAGAGAAGCAGTTGTGCCAGCTTTTTAAAGATAATCTAGATGCATTTTCTTGGGATTACAAAGACATGAAAAGGGTGCATCCTTGAGTGTGAAAACATCATATTTACATTAAATAAGGATGCAAGCCCATGAAACAACCCCAAATAAGGATGAACCCATCTCTAAAGGACGTAGTCAAAGAAGAGATACAAAAACTATTGGATGTAGGGTTCATATATACTATATCTGACAGTGAGTGTGTATCTCCTCTTGTCCTAGTCCTGAAGAAGAATGGGAAGTGGTGAATTTTTGTTGATTATCGAGAACTTAACAAAGCCACCAAGAAAGACCATTTCTCTTTCCCTTTATAGACCAAGTCCTAGATTACCTTGTGGGGAAGAAGTTCTTTTCCTTCTTATATGGGTTCAACGGGTACAATCAAATTCAAATCAACCCTGAAGACCAGGATAAGACTACTTTCACCTACCCTTGGGGTACCTTTTCTTATAGAGTCTTACCCTTTGGGTTGTGCAATGACCCAGCTACCTCCCAAAGAGTTGTCCTAAGCGTCTTTTTTGAGTTAGTCCATGACTCTATCAAAATCTACATGGATGATTTCACACCATACGGGGATGACTTCTAGGAATCTCTCTCCAATTTGGGTAAAGTAATAAGAAGGTGCATTGAGATGAATCTCTCCTTGAGCCTAGAAAAGTGTGAATTCTTGAAGAAAGAAGGGGTTGTGTTAGGACACTCCATATCTCAAGTAGGAATACAGGTATACCCGAACAAAATCACTATCATTAAAATGGTACCTACTCCTAAAAAGTAGAAAGATGTCAAGAGTTTCTTAGGCTTAGTTGGTTACTATAGAAGGTTCATCAAAGATTTCAACAATATGGCTTCACTATTACTTGGGTTACTGGTCAGGGATTCTGATTTTATTTGGTTTGGTCCTTGTCAAGAGGCTTTTGATCTCATTAAGGAATAATTGACTACTGCCCCCATCCTCCAAGGTCCAAATTGGACTCTGTTTTTCCACGTCCACACTGATGCCTCCGACAAAGTTGTAGGGGCAGCATTAGGACAATTAGAGGACAAAATCCCTTATGCCATTTATTTCATCAGTAATAATTTTTTAAAGTCCGAAAAGGTTTCCCCCAATCCATGTGAAAGGGGTGGTTTTTCTGATGATTTTGCTCCTCTCCCTAAATGAAATATTAGGAGGGAGTCTCCTAGAAACCAAGTAGTTGGCTATATTAGAAAACCATGGTGAGAGTGCTGATATAGCAAAGAGGTGCTCATCTAGTAGCTGGTCATCCATGATTCCTTCTTCTCCTACAGGGAGATCTAACCTGGACAAAAAATCTGCAACAACATTCTCCTTTTGAGGTTTATCAATAATAGTCAAATGAAATTGCTGCAAAAGTAACAACCATATGATTATCCTAGCATTCACATCTAGTTTGTTCATTAAATACTTGATGGTTGCATGGTCAGTGTGAAAAAATTTATGATGTCCAGTTACATAATGCCTGGATTTTTTCAATGCATGGATAATGGCTAACATCTCCTTCTCAGTAATAGTATAATTCAGCTTGGACTTTGACAAATTATTGCTAATGAAATAAATGGCATAAGGGATTTTTTCCTCTAATTGTCCTAATGCCGCCCCTACATATTTTTCGGATGCATAAGTGTGGATGTGGAAAGACATAGTCCAATTTGGACCTTGGAGGATGGGGGTAGTAGTCATTTGTTCCTTAATGAGCTCGAAAGCCTCTTGAAAAGGACCAGACCAAATAAACTTAGAATCCTTGGCTAGTAATCCAAATAAAGGCGAAGCCATCTTGCTGAAATATTTGATGAACCTTATATAGTAACCAGCTAAGTCTAAGAAACTCTTGACATATTTCTTCTTTTAAGGAGCAGGTACCCTTTTGATGATAGTGATTTTTTTCGGGTCTACCTATATTCCTGCTTGAGATATGGAGTGTTCTAACACAACCCCTTCTTTCTTCAAGAATTCACACTTTTCTAGGCTCAAGGAGAGATGCACCTCAACACACCTTCTTATTAATTTACCCAAATTGGAGAGAGCTTCCTAGAATTCATCCCCGTATGGTGTGAAATCATCCATGTAGATTTCGACAGAGTGATGGACTAACTTAGAAAATATTCTCAAGACAAATCTTTGGAAGGTAGATGGGGCATTTCACAACCCAAAGGGTAAGACTCTATAAGCGAAGGTACCCCAAGGGTAGGTGAAAGTAGTCTTATCTTGTCCTTCAGGGCTGATTTGAATTTGATTCTACCCACTGAACCCATCTAAGAAGGAAAATAACTTCTTCCCCGCAAGGCCATCTAGGAATTGGTCTATAAAGGGCAAAGGGAAATGGTCTTTCTTGGTGGCTTTATTAAGTTCTCGATAATCAACACAAATTCGTCACTTCCCATTCTTCTGCGGTACTAGGACAAGAGGAGATACCCATTCACTCTCGGATATAGGATATATGAACCTTGCATCCAACATTTTATGTAGCTCTTCTTTGACTACATCGTTCAGATCCAAGTTCATCGTTCTTTGGGGTTGTTTCACGGGCTTGCATCCTTCTTTAATGAAAATATGATGTTTTCACACTGAAGGATGCACCCCTTTCATGTCTTTGTAATCCCAAGAAAATGCATCTAGATTATCTTTAAAAAGCTAGAACAACTTCTTCTCTTCTTCATTCGAGAGGTTCGGATTGATTTTCAGAGACCTCGATGGCCCAAACTCAATATCCTTGGTGGTTTGAGAGGTTGACTCAACTGATTGCACTTCCATCCAAGGTTGGCTCTCAAACTCTTTTACTAAGATTTCAAGAGGAATGTTAGTGGAGGATTGGTTTGAATGGAATGGTCGATGATTTCATCCTCATCAAGCTACCCCCCTCTAATAATAACATCTACGGTACACATAGGGGTAGTGTTATATAACTCATATTCTTCATCCTCCAACCATATAGGGAGATCATGATCAATGGAAGGTTGGGCAGGAGGATATAACACTATCTGTTTAGACAAAGGCCCATTTTTTATAGTCATGCTTCCAGCCTGAAAACTAATATAAGCATCTGCAGTGGCTAACCAAGGTCTCCCTAAGATGAGGGGATAACAATTAAACTTGGTTTTTGGTTGTAGGACCAAGAAATATTTAGGATACTCCCAAGAGTCAATGGTAACCATAACATCCTCAACAATTCTTTTCGGAGTTACTGTGGACTGATCTGCAAGTTGTAGAACTGTTGTGGTTTTTCTCAAAGTCCCTTGGAGATTAAGTTTCAACATAGTTTCCTTTATCATGATATTGATGGCGACCCCGATATCAATATGAGTGTTGGGGACTATGACACCATATATGTGCACATCAACAATGGGACTACCAGGGTCCACTTTGGAAATATCACCTTCTGCGTCATTAGGTCAGACAATTGTCCTTCCTCATTGATGGTGGGGGTATCTTTCTTCCTTCTCCAAGGTTTCTTGAAGCAATTTTCTTTGATGAGCCTATTGTAGATAGGGACATCCTTAATGGCCTGGAGAAGTGGTATCTTTACACACAAAATTTTCCAAATCTCCCAGGAGTTCAATCTCCTCTGGGGTGTGTTGAATAGGGTGGATCAAGTGCTCAAGAAAAGGAGGTTGTTGGATCTGAGTGTTGAATTATTCCTTTTCCTCCTCAACCTCTACAAGTGGAGATGGAGGACGGTTGTTTGGGAGTACTCTTCCCGACCTGGGATTAACCTCATGTATCTCCACAACATAAGCTAGATAGGATGTGTCTCCACTGGGAGCCTATTGTGCTTGTCTGTTGTTCGAGTTAGGATTAGGTTGTGCAGGTGTAGGTTGCCTAGGTGGAGCAGCATAAGTAAGTTGAGGTTGAGGTTTGGGTGGAGCCATTAGAGAAGGTGGTTGATTTTGTTGAGGCCTCCACCCTTGGGATGGATTGTTCCACTAAGGTTGTGGTGGAACATACTACTGGAATGGTTGGTTTACTGGCTGAGGATGATATGAATGGTTGTAAGGCCAAATAGGAGGTGTAGACCAGAATGGAGGAGTGGGGGTGTACGAAGGTTACATAGGTGCACTCTGATTGTTGTGATAGTAAGAGTAAGGTGCACCTTGCATACCTTGTTGATATGTCCAAGAGCCTTGAGGCCTTCTCTAGTTGATGAAACAAAGTTGCTCTGGCATTTCTTCCCCACCTCGATATACAGACTTAAGTCGAGGTAAGGAGGGACACTTTTTTGTGGCATGATTCTTCTCACAAACTAAGTAAACCTCTATGAAATTCAATGGACATTCATTTCTTGGGTGATTCCTATTACATCTAGGACAAAAGATGTCCATGGATCTCTCTACTTCCTCTTGCTTCCTTTTGACCTACATTTTTTCCATTTGCAAAGCAAAGGTGTGCATTATGTCACTTTTTAAGTCCTCTAGCATGTTTCCAATCTCATGTTTTATGAAGGTAGAAGAAGAAGGGGTATTGGATGTACTTTGGCTAGCTCTAGCTTTCCTCCTAAATTCCCTAGAATGGTTCCAGAAGACAGTTTTGATTGCTTCATAGGGTTTTTGGTAGATATCTCCTCATAATAGCATATTCAAATTTTCTATAATCTCTTGACTGATCCGTCGAAGAAGTACAAGTTTAAGTGATACGGGATCAAGGGTGTAGTTGGATCTCTTATATTTTAATTAAAACCTCTATTCATAGTCCTTTAGGGATTCATCAGGTCCTAGAGTCATCCTAAATATTTCATCCTTAGTTTCTTTGGACCTACAATAGTATTTGTATTTTTTGTTGAAGGTCTCTTCCATCTGTGCCTAGGTAGTGATGTTATCCCTAGGTAGACCCATGAACCAACACAAGGCTGCATCCTTAAGGGTGGATGGGAATAGCTTCAAATTTTGATCATCATAGGTGTAGTCATAAGTCCTACAAACAACAAAAAATTCAAACATGAATGTGTCAAGGTCCTCAAAGGTGATTCCATGAAAGTGTGGGAGAGATGAGGGGGTAATGTTTTTCATCTTAGTTTCCCCTTCTGCCTCTCTTATGGGAAAGGCTCTTTGGGTTCCAACCATGGTTAAGATAGGTGAATCAGGTCCCTTAGTTGAAACAATTTATTCTTCTTCTTCCCCAATAGGATTCTCAAAATATTTAGAAGGCTCTCCTATAGGGGTTTCAATATCGCTTCCATTCAAGAAGAGTGAAGGGTGGCTAGGAGGTGACGTGGGGGTTTTGGGTAAGGTGTGCCTTTGGGTATTTCCCAACAAGTATTTGGAATTAACACTCACATGACACTATTTGATAAACCTCATTTCATTTGAATGGATGGTGGATACCAGTAGATCCATGAGTGCAAAGGGGGCTAGAACATAGAGCGTTGAGGAACCATAACAGAGTAGTAACCTTGACAAGCATAACTAGTGCAGTAATATTTGAGATATGAGCAAGGAATCCCAGTGCTCATGGCAGAAGCCCGCATGTTTCATTAATTATTTGGCACAAAGTTAAAGACAACAATGCATCTTTAAGAATTTGGTCATGTTTAAATTCAAAAGTCTCAAAAAGACGAGACAGGCCTACTGGTGTTTTGATTGTATTTATTTAGCTTCGTTAAGGAAACTTGAACTCTAAAATAAGCCTGAGGAAATAATATTTAGAATAATAAAGTAAGAGGTGTGAATTTCCAAATGAAGGTAAGAAAAACTAATTTTTGAATTAATATTTTTTACTTATCTTCTTAAAGGTTTACTCAAATTTAAAATTACATGAACTCATTGGATGTATATTTAATTTCTGCATCCAAAAAGTTCCTACACTTAAACTTTTAGTGATGTTGTATAATGAGATAAGTTGAAAAAATAGATAAAAAAATATTTTTCTTCAATACTATTATGATTGAGACCATAACCTTGAACCCTATAGATTATTTTAAAGTTTATTATGATAGTACATTTTTTTGTTTTGAGGTCCATTGTTTACCTCAAAATTTCTCAAATCATTTGGGAGTATTTATTATGTCTATTCTTAGAGTGAATAGTATTAAGGGTCTATGCCTAATGATTTTCACCTCACATTTAAACTCTATCGAAAATTGACCATGGTAGACCTTTACAACTACCTTTACAAGGCTCAACTTCTTTCTTACTTTGACATTTCCTTCATCGAAACTCTTAGCTCACTTTCACTTATCAAGTTTGCCTTTGCAAGTTCTCTTAGAATTTTTCATGCTTGAGAGATTGAGTATTGTCGAAATCGTGACAAAAAAAATGTAAAATATACAAGCATCAAAATCATAATGCCCATGAAACAAACATAAAACTGGATTGCAATGCAAAATGAAATTAAAGTTGGTGAGAAATCTAAAGCTCTAAATACAGTGAGCACAACAAACTAACATAGGTCTATCATTCCATGATTAATTTCTATTCTAATGCAAATAATATTCCTATAATGCTTCGACAATGATAATCATCCAAAAAATAGAAATAACAAATATTTTAAGCTTATCCCATTTTTTTGTAATGAGAGAATTGTGCTTATTTCCCTAATGTATTGAAACTTCAAACACTAGCTTGCTTCCTTCCAAAGAAGAAAATCCTATAAAAAATAGTGTTTAAAAAAAAAATTATGTGCACTGACCCAATTATGTACAAAATGAACAATACCCATAAAGTTAAAAAATGAACAACATCCATAAAATATTTCAATAATACTTCTTACTTTCAAATCAACAAGGTAATTACCTCATTTTCTTGATATAATAAACAATATACATTTTTCAAATGAAAATAGTCACAAATTCAATAATATAAAACACCCAAATAAACAATTTCATTTTAAAGTTTTCCAATTAAAACAAAAAATATGTTTATATATATAACGTTTTGCAATGAAAAAAAAAGATGTTTATATATACACACACACACTTTTCCTTTCTGTTAAACCAAACTTAAACTAGAACCAAACCGAATATTATTCCAACTGACCATCATATATACATTTAACAAGGATCCATAACCATCAATAAAACTAGCATACCCCTAAAGTAGGGGAAAGGAACGTAGAAGAAAACACAAGTTGGATATGTTTTAAAAGGAAAATGGAGTGCTCTTTTTGGATAGTGTGTTGTGGGTTATGGTATTCTAATATCATTTTAGGTTTGATTATGTTTCATGAACATTTTTAAAATATAAATATTTCATAGTTGTACCTTTTATCTATGGTTACTGTCTTATCTTAGTTAACTTTATTTTGTTCTCGCAATTTTTCATTGGAGAAGGACGAAATGTTGTATGGGAGTTTATTATTTGACTTTTCGGGCTAATTATCACAACCCATCATCAGGAAGAAATCCATGGAATAATATTAGTTTTAACTAACATTAATATGATAAATAATGTTGTTAATATTTTTTGGTAAGGTTTTCTTTGGGTATTCCTATTCCCCCAAGATAAAAAAGGCGTTAATATTATCATAGTTCATTACGGACCTCCCAAGTCATACCAAAGGATCACCAATAAACGATTCGCTACCATATGAACATCTTTTCCTCGTATCAATCGAAGACCCTTGGTACGGAGATATTATTCTCTTCTTATGAACCCAAAAGTTCATACCCCATCTTACTCAAGGTGACCATCAGCGCATTTTCCATAAGACCCCTCGATACCTCCTCATGGGAGATGTATTATACCAACGGGGCATTGACACCATATTACGTTGATGCCTTACCCATGACCAAGCGAAACAAGCCCTTAATGACTACCACAACGAAGCTTGTAGTGGCCACCTTTCTGGAATGGCCCCCTCCCAAAAAGGCCTACGAGCATGATATTTATAGCCAACTTTATTTCGTGACTACATCACAGCAGTCAAGAGGTGCAAGCGATGTCAGCGCTTTGCTCATAAGCCAAGATCCCCTCGTGCTCCCCTGCACCCTGTCATTGTCGCTGGTCCCTTTTGTAAATGGGGGATCAACTTCATGACTTGCAACCCTGCATCATCAGGAAATCACAAACACATCATTATGGTTGTCAATTATCTCACCAAGTGGGCAGAGGCTATGCCCACATACGACAACACTGCAGAAACTATTGCACTATTTATGTTTAATCATGTCATTGCCCAGTTCGACGTTCCCAAAGAGTTAGTCTCCAACCATGGGAAACAGTTATAAAATGAAGTTTTCCAGGAGCTATCTCAGCATCTTAGATTCACACATGAATTTGCATCGTCGTATTGGTGAGCCCTGGTATTGCACCAAGAGTGTTGCAACTCCTAAGGGCTGCCCTACTTTACTTTATAAACCCGAGGTTTGTACAAACTTGGAGGTGACCATGCTATATACATAAGAGATGTAGTCTTTTCATGTCATCCTCTTCTGCTTTATTAAAGGGTGGTATTTTTTTAACTATGATAAGAACTGGAAAGTAAATTGTTGGAAGGAAATGACAGAAAGGAAATAAAATAAATTGCTGAAAATAAATGACAAGAATGAAACTAATTTAATTTACAGAAAAGAAATAACAGAAAGGAAACTAATTTAACTTGCTTAAAATGAATGGCAGAAAGGAAACTAATTCTAAACCACACTTAACTTGGCCAAATGGCTAAATGCACTCTATTTATCCTATCATCTATTTACCATGCTTCTACCCATGCAACTAAGCTATCCATGATTTAATCCTAATTGATAAAGTGTTGATTTTGCAGCTTGGAGGAAAGAAAAGGGCTAAATAGGCTAATGGAGGGCTTAAAACCTGAAACAGGGCTTAGGAGTGGAGAGCGGGGGTATAATCCTTATAAAATCTTATGATATGGCACCAAGATTATTTTTGAGCGGAATGATTGAAACATGCGATGGCGAAGTTATGATTTGCAGATATATGTGATCTGCGATATCGAAATCGTAATGTCGCAAGGTTGGAGAGGTAAAGGTTAACAGGAACAAAACAAAAATTGTGAAAGGCGATTTGCGATGCAACGAAGTTTGGAATCTGCATTTGGAGTGGTAAGTATTAAAGAAACAAGGAAAGGTACGAAGTGCGGTTGCGATGGGTGATGTGGTAGTGGGACTGGCGGCAGAGCTCAATCGCAATATCACAATTGGAGTTTTAAAGTGTTAAGTCTTAAAGAAACAAGGAAAAGGTGCGAAGTGTGGTTGCGATGGGTGACGTGGCGGTGGGACCGGCGGCGGAGCGCGATCGAAATATCGTAATCGGCGTTTGGAAGCGATAAGTCTTAAAGGAAATGAGAAAATGATGCAATCTACGATGAGGAACGATGGTAAGTCCAAAGGGAAAAAAAATGTGTTTTCTAATGTTTTTGACTGTTTTACTAAAAGAGAAGTGAAGGGAAGTGGGAAGGGATATCACATTCGGGCTTTGAATGAGAGAGTGTTAACAAATATCACAAGCGATTTGTGATTTGCAATGGAGCGAGGTACGACAAGCAGGAGTTTCAAGGATAAAGGGGCGGAGGTCTAATTTTAATTATTTTCAAGTGTTTTGGGAATGAAAAGGGCGATGGATGCAAATAAGATGAAAATGAGGGAAATGGAGGCACAATAGTAGTGCTCCGACGTGAGAACAATGCTGGTAAATGAAGCGGGATGGCTTGATGATCTTCTTGGGGATTTTTATGATTATCCACGCAAACAAAGCTATGGATTCATGTATGAAAAATAGAGGAAACGCATGACAAAAAATTGAACAGAAATAATTTTTTGGTCCTATGGGAAGGTCCGCCGTCCTCGATCTCTATTGACAGAGATGAGAAGGGGGTCTTGATCCAAAAATTTTCTTTGTTTTTCTCCTCTATTCTATCACTCACAAGTAAATGAAAAACTACAATAGAACACTGAAAGAAAGAACTCAGCAGTGATGAAACTGTGAGAAGCAGAACTAATTGAATGACAGAAAGAAAACTAGCTTAATGGAAGAAAGGAAAAGACATTAACAATAGAGAGGTTGAGGCACATGGGTTGGGCCCTAACCCACGAGCCTAACTATCTGAAACTTAAATTATTCGAATGAAATCAGTGTACTAATTTCATAAAAGAATAACCTGATACATCTCTGAAATTTTGATCAATGAGTAAAATAATAAAAAGCTCAATAGCTTGCGACAAAGTTTCAACTAGAATCGACTAACTCTTCCTAGCTCTAGCTCTGCTCTATTTATTCTACAGGGAAGCTACCAACATCTCCCTAGAAAATAGTGATTGAGTCCGCTTAACTCCAAGTAAACAAAGATTGAGTGCACCCCTCTTTGAGTTTCTTGGTTGCCTCTGGAATTTGAATTATTGGAGAGAATCCTTGGGGATCCTTTGGCTTCCTTCGAAATTCGAATTGTTAGGAGAGAATATTTGGGATCCTTTGGACACCTTTGAGAGTTAAGAAGGGTGGAAAATACTCCAATAATTTCTCTTTGTTGTCTCCTCTAATTCTTTATGAAAAATTCCTTATAAAAATGCTTAATATATCATGATTTTCTGCACTGAACGTCATATTAGGCACTTAGAGTATGTTAGCCTTAATCACCACCTATACTAGCATCATAAAACCAAATAATAATAAAAATGGAATGAAAAGAGATCTAAGAAGGCAAAAAGGTGACCATTAAACCCTCAAAATATTTCTAATGATGGAGCTCATCACGTACTACCCGTAATCCAATGGACATGTAGAAGCTGTGAACGAAGTCCTCAAAACTATGTTACAGTGTATGGTGAATATCCACAAAACAAACTAGCACCACATGATTTTCTTTTCCTTCTAGGCATACCGCACGTTCTTGAAAACATCCACTGGGTTCACACCCTTTCACTTGGTATACGGGGTCGAATGCGTGATACCCATAGAACGCAAGATCCTAAATTTATATGCCACCATCGAACTCCTCGATGACACCCAGCCTCTAGAATAGTGTTTAGTACAACTAGAGTTTGTTGACAAAAGTCGACGACAGTCGCTGCAACACAATAAGGCCCACAAGAAATCGGTAAAAGCATTGCTCGATCACCACATCAACCCTCATTCATTTACTGAGGGAGATTTATTCCTCCGCTACGATATCACAAAAGAAGCCCTAGGGCCAAGAAAGTTCGAAATTTTTTGGAAAGGACCCTACATCATAAAACGTTGTCTCCTCAAGGGCACATAAATATTGACATAGCTGGATGGAACATGCTTTAGCAACCCCGTCAATGGCCTCTACCTCTAACCAAAAGACTTGTCACAAATTATGTTGTAGTGTCACAATGGATTCTCAACCCGATCATTACTTTGGATTCGATGATGGAGCATTGCGATGGTATCAAAGTTTAGCAGCAGCAGCTTGGGTCATCTATCACCTTAACCGATTGCCACTCTTCACCAACAATGTATGCATCGGCTCAACGAAAAAAAATCAAGAAGCATAGGATGTCATCATCGGACTTATGTGCGACGCCCTCAATCAATGCATCTGCCATTTTCATATCTATCTCGATTCCAAGTTAGTGGTGTTAGAGTTAAACCAAGAGTTTGAGGTACAGGATTTACATCTGTTTAGAAAGTATTTACGTGCAAAAATATTAAGTCATCAATTTGATCACATTACATTCACACATGTACCAAGAAATCAAAACAAAACAGTTGATCGCATAGCTAACAATATCCTAAACTGGAATGCATCTTGGATAAACCATCATACATAAAAAATAAAAAACATAAAAAATATAGATATCCATTAGAACAATACATAACCCATAAAAAATATAAATAGGGGACACACCATATAGAGCCGCAAAAAATATCTCTCTCATATATACCAAAAAATATGTGTCAGAGTACAAAAAATTTCGTGTCTCTAACCCGTAAGTTAGCCCAAAGATACACATATACAAGTCGACAAATAATGGAATCATCCTCATAACGAGTGCTTTCCCTGTGCACAATAAAGCCTCTAGGGAGGTGCCCCCCTGTTGGAATCACGATTTTCATTAGACCAAAACATATAGGCGTTAGTCTCCACTACAATTGCTAGAGTTAGGATCCACGAGAGGCAGTTAGTCCATGTCACGAAAAACACGTGGAGTGTTGAACCTAATGTCCAACAATCTCCCCCCCAACGCGATCTAGGTGAGTTTTGAACTTGAGACCTGTTGGAATCACGATTTCCATTAGACCAAAACCCACAAGTGTTAGTCTCCGTTACAATCGCCAGAGTTAGGATCCACGAGAGGCGGTTAATGCATGCTGTGAAACACACTAGGATCATTGATACCAATGTCCAACACCCCCCAGGTGGGGCACCTAGATCCACGGCTACTCCCGGTACTAGCACTGGAGCCGCTGTCAAAACAGAGATCGCTACCCGGTGCAAAGTCGGCCAATAGCCCCTCTCTTGGGCCATAAGCGTCTCTAGCGATGCATCAACAAGGTCATCCACAAAACCTTGAGTAGGAATCCCCTGGAGCAGGCGATCCACTAAAACCCATGCATCCTCAAAAACGCGAGCCCTGACCTCCAGAGCAGCCATCTACTCTGTCACCTCTACGATGTGAGCCTTCGCCGCCTCGACACGAGCAAGCACAACAGTGCACTCAAATGCAGTCGAGCTACTACCCTCCCTCGAGGGACTAGCCTTCCCACTAGGTGCACCACCCTAAGGCGGCGCCAAAGCTCCTCCTTGTCTCCCGGCTATGCGTGGAACACGTCGAGGCCACTGAATCGGATCATGTTCCACCAACCGAGCCATGGGACGACCGACTTCACCAAAATCTACAAGAGTAACAAATCTATGTTAGTATCATCATAATACACATATAAAGCACAAATACTCATGTAAATTCTGAATAAAACATAAAAAAATACATGTTGGCCACCATACATACCCAACAGGAAGACCCATGTCTGGGTCTCCACGGAAGTCCATACTCGCATAAGGGAAGGGCAGGAACATTTGAATATTGGCCTCAAACCAAGCCTCCATAGTGGCATTCCAATAATGCCCCACCCGACCTCCCCCACTGCGAGATATCATCGGGGCCCACCTCCTCATACGCGGCTCTCGAGGTCCCCCAGTAGGCACTGCCACCATTGGTCTCAGCAGCACCACTCTCTAATACATGATGCTACACAAAATAATAGCATATGTAAGAAAATTTGATCCATTCGAGACCTTGGAGATATGAGCCAACATCCCGTCATAGCAGTGATAGGAGAAATAAAAAAAGTGACCAACCCTCAGCCAACGCAAAACACCAACTATGGCCCGACACCCAATTTGGCATAGACGACCCCAACAACCTCATAATAGTAGCTAGAGCACACCGCTCGGCCAGGTCATTCACCAAGGCTATCTGAATACACCCCTTCGTGAGAGGCGCCCCAACACAATGGCCCGCCGAGAACCACTAAACATCCACTCTCCCAGGGGGAAGTGGATAAGGAAGAGCCTCACCCTGAGGCAGTAGCCTTCTCACAAAATAGATATCCATCTCAAGATGGATATTTAGGTTGCACCCTCGCAGCACCATGACCTTGCGTCGCATGTTCCAGCATAGCATTAGGTAACGCAACAAACAATCATGTGATCATAAGAGGTCATTCTCCATGAACTTAAGGAGACCCCATCACACCAACTGCTGGCATGCATTGGCATCAGCTACCAAAGTGACCCGGAGGTTAGACCAATCCCTCTCCCTCCACAACATCCTGTCATCAAACATGCACACATCATTGACATTAAAAGCAACAAAAAATAAACAAATTTCCCAAAAAAATTTCAAAAGATTGTTTTGGCTCTCCGCACTCCTATTCCTCAGATAGGTGCAAGAGATGCGTGATTATTTTTCACACATACGTGGAAAGGACACGCTCAAAGCCAAAATAGGTGCCATAATTTCGCGCAAAACCCTCAGTTCTGCGCGAAAATTACATGCTTGTGCCTTGATCGCTTGCGCGGTCAAGGAAAAAACTTGCATGGGTTCCATACAAACCTAGTTTGTATAGACCCTGGCCCTGGCACACTGAAAAAATTAAAATTAAGGACATCATGGGGCTTACCTGGTTCAAGAATCGTGAGTCTTGGGTACTCAGGCTGACCGCAACGTCAAGAACAGTTCCGCAAGAGCCTCTGACCTCTCAAAACCTCAAACACTCAAATGTCACAAATGAACTTAAATTAGCCATATGGACCTATAAGCCACCCTTTTCAGATTGTTTGGAGAACCATAAAGAGAGCTCATAAGGCCCAATTGCAGAACCGAAAGTCACACAATGATCATCACCTCATAACGCCCAAAGGAGGCGCCACACATTCACACCTCCAAAAAAATATTTTTTCAGTGTCAACAGGTATGCCCTTTCTCATCTTCTTTTAATTTAGCACGTGTCTTTCAATAATATTTGAATGAAGAATATGCTTTCACTTTGGGTATTTTGTTGCAGGTATTGCGCAAACCATCCATTGCTGCATCCACTAAAAGTACCAGAGCAGGTATTATTCTACCCTCAACATGATAGAGTCCCAATTTCTCCACCAGAAATTAACCATAGGTTCCAAGCACGTGACCATGTTTATAATTTCCCCACTTTACACATGATAAACATCCTTGTTGGTCGGTAGAGCCTCCCCTCCATGGTGCCCGTCACTCAAAGTAAACCATATCTAAAAAAAATCATGATGCCATGGCCATACCACTTTAGTCCAGGAAGCACTTCATGCCCATTCACCCACCATGCATCAAATCAAGTTTTACCATATCAAAATAAAACCCCTTTCCCAGACTACCAGGTTTTGCAAGCAGATCGAAAGCGCACTACCGCACCTCACATTTGGCCTAACATACCTCCATTAGCATATCACATTTGCAATATTTTTCATCTGCTTCATCACCCTCCACAAAAGAGACTAACCAATGGACCCCCCACCCTCAACAAAAACACCCTCCTCACATCATCATTGAGCAAGCTCTTTCATGTTTTGGGGCACCCCTCTCTGTGTTTTGTACAATCCAAATCCTACTATTTCATTCTTTTGGTAAGTGTACAAAGACTGAAAACGGTGAACAATGTCCCCCACTCATCCATCCATTTTTTCTCCCATAGCAGCAGTCCCTGGTCACACTTGGTCAGAGTATCAAACCTTTCATGCATAAGCCATGATGACATTCATAACCAACATATACCCACCCTGGACGTCCTGCTGACTCCAGGGATTTCCCCATCATAAATAGTTGTGACTGTCGCCAAGCTACTTCTTATACTCTGACCTTGGGCCGCTGAATCCCCATCATCAGTTTCCAATCACCCCTCGTCATCATGCATATGTTAAACCTATCACATCCAAGATCTTGATCCCTTGAAATAGTGACTACCTCGTTCAATTGAGGCTTCCTTTTTGTTGACCTCAACTCCTATTTTCCAAAAAGGAACTGGTACCTTGGATTGCTCCTCACCACAATAGGGGCATCCTCGGATGGCACTATGGGAATCATAATTGCCCCTAGATGTCATTGATCCTCCTCACATTCAACTACAACACAAGATTTCATGTCAAGATGGTATTGTACCTTACAACCATTACACTTTCTCATAATTCGGTGAGGCCCCGTGCCATGATAAACGACTCTTTTAGAAATTATTACACGGAAGGTCTGTCATACATCCATGTGTATAATGAGAATTTATATGCCATACCACGCCTACATATGTGGGTACCACATTCCACCTATTTTCAAGCTTCCCCAAGGACATTATAGTAATTAGTCATCAACCAAACCAATAGATCACTACCTTACTAGTGATAAATAAATTTATTATCTACAATCCCAAATAGATTTTTTAGCTAGCAAAAGCATCAGAACTTGGGACATGCCCTTATATAGAAAAATTGTATTTATTGTATCATACTATTTCTTGTAGGGTTCCCACATGACATGGTCACTCTTCGACTCATTGTAAGGCGTTTCCAACTTTTTGCTACACGCGAGGTCTCTCTCTTTCTCCACATACTACACGAAGAAAATATAATGTATTTCGATTATCTGATTCTTCCTATACCTCACACATTAAGGGGAAATTGTTATCCTTTGGAAAATTGGACAAGAAAATATGACATTATTAAATGGAAGAAGATTTACGGAGACAAAGGCACATTAGAGAATCTGAAAAATGAAATTGCCCTCAAGACAACGAATGAACCTTCGCGCACATTTTTCTTCGATAGCGTGCCTTATTCGATTTTCATGTGAAAATGCTGTGAAGACCCTAAAAGTGGCGGAATTCACTTTAGGATACAAACACCTCGAGAAAAATGATCCCATGAGGCCCTTCAGGGCGACCTCCTTGGGACCTCAAGAGAACACACAATGGAATCTAGTGGCTTTTTAGTGAATCACTCCCTCTCTTTGGTCACCATCCATCAATGTACCAAGAGAGGAAACGGCTGAATTCATCTATAAAAGGCCGCAGAGATGAAAAAAATGAGAGCACATTGTTATCTTTAGCCAAATTTCTTTGAAGAAATCCATAGAGTGTAATTCGGAGTAGAAATAGTGAAGGGATTCGAGCATTGGCCATCCAACAAGTCCAATCCTTTGGAGTAGAGAGAGACCTTGCACCAAGCAGCTAGAAGGTAAAAATGTCCTTGCATACGGAGTCTTAGAACTCCATAGTCCTAAGGGCCCCTTGGCGAGTGTGCTCAACAACTCTTACTATTTCTCCTTAATAGCAAACAATAAGGGGGCACATTGATGCCTTGTTAGTATTATTCTTTTGTCTAACTCTTTATGAGATTTCGTGTTTATGTTTAGTTTAGTCTTGTTTCTCTCTACATATGCATACTATATCATTATTTAGTGTGTTTAATGTTTTATAGCATGTTCACTAACATGCTAACTCTTTTATACGCACTCTAACCAAAGCTTAAGAGGCATGACACTGTAACACGTGTGGATTGGTACACTTGTGCACCAAATCCACCAACACAATGAGGTCTTGGAATAATGGTGTATTATATGCAATATTTTCCAATGTGTTGAATATAAACTGGTTCCTCAGCGCGCATGTTATCTCTTCTATGAGTCATCCATTATTCCATTTCAAGCATTTGTTTAGCCTTTCTTGCTTCCTTTTCCTATCTTACCATTTTTTTTTTTTTTTGCTCCACTCTCTGCCTTTCTCTCTCTCTTCAAGCCTTTCATACGCCATGACGTTGTGTTGCAATAGTCCTTGTTGCCTTCTTCTCCTTGCTCAGGATCTTTTTTCTATTTTAGTTCTAATTCAACTTTATTTTTTTAGACTCAGCTAAGTTTTATATAGTCTTATAAGGTGAGTAACTATGAACTTATTTAAAGAATACCCGGTGTTCCTTGATTATTTTTATTGACACTCTTTCTCTTGGTAGCTTTAGGATCCGTCCAAGTAACTTCTCCACCCTCCCCCCACTTGCACGTTAATGCTTGGAACTTGCCTTTGATATCTGTGAAAATTGATTAGTATTTTGTATTCTTATCTTCATCTAATGCCTCATTATGTGCTTCATCTTCTTCCATTGATCTATTGTCCACAAAAAAATGAACAATTTCTTGTTCAATTCGAGTTTGGTTGTGAAGGCATGTTCATGCTTTGTTGATGGTTCTTGAAACACTATGTTTGTTTCAATTAATCATAGCTTATGCCTTTAGTCATGATGGTGGGTTTTACTTGGCTTGAAATGTCAATTGGTCATTTTCAATGTCATTAACAATATCAACAATGTCATTTTCAACTACATTTGCATTTATCATTTGCCATGTTCAACAATCTCATTAACAATATCAATGACACAAGTTCCATGTGCTTGAGTTGGTAGAACAAAATCCATGTTGCTATCAATTTTTTCATGATTATCTTGTGTTTCACATACATTCTCATCATCATCACCATATAATTGTCCTTCGGAAGGGGAAATAATGGCCTTTAATTTGCAACCACATCATCTTTCATCTACTTATTCTGCTTCTTGCATCTGACTGGACATGCCCTTCTTCACGACCATCCACATGAAATGCCCCGCTACAACTAGTATCATGCATAGATCATCATAATTTAGTGGAAGATTCCATTCCTCCTAAATCCAACCTTGATATTTGATGGTGTCGAGCCCTTTTAAAATATTTACTTGCAAGCTACGGTAGCTCGACCTTTTCACCTCAACCCCGGATTCTTTGCCATCCATGCGGTGCATTCGGTAAAAATAGTTCTTGAAAGGGCCAAACACACTAACATCAAGTGATTGCAATTTTTAGATGACCTTGAAGCCAGGCAATGTTAAAATTTCAATGCCCAAATTGTTTACTTCCTCTATTGTTTGTACAACCATGTAGCTTTCATAGCCCATCTAATATAAATAATTTCTATTATTTGGTGTGACACCACGTGAAACATATGAAACAAAGTGGAAAAACCAATTAAAAAGGTCTTTAGTCATCCATTCATGGGGATGTGTATCCATGCAAGCAATTGGTTCACAACTTTGTATATAATTTTCGGTTTATTTTGACCTTTGAATAGATAAAATCATGGGATTGAAGCACTAATTGCATTGGCCTGTGTAAATAGTTATCCACTCCCTTCTCTTAGGTAAAATCCTTGGCATGTTTTGGCTCCCTCTCTTGGCAATTACTCGCCCTTTGTTCTTCTTGGTTATAAACATGTTTCATCACGGTTCCATATATGAGTACGCACCATAAGAATGCTTATTGTATGCACTAGAAAAGAGTGTCATGGAACTTACATACTGGCTAACGGGTTGAAAATTTAATGATTTGTCTTTATCGAGGCCCTCGGTTGTATGCGATACGGAAGTGGATACCCGCTTTTTTAATCCAAAACACCATGATTTACCCGGAAAATGCACATCTTTGATAGGTTTGGCCTCCATGATAGATTTGAGCAATTGGATTTGAGTTGTATCAACTCTAGCCCATGTCCCAATTGGGACATTTCTTCTACCACTCAACCACCCTCGGCCTCCTCCTCTTCGGTCATAATTATACACTACTACATTTGGTGGAAATTCCGACACCCAGTTTCGACGCTTTTGACCAAATGTCGGAAATTTCCCAAATTTTTCCATCAGCGAAATCGTCGCTATACCAACGTACGCATGAAAGTGTCGCAATACGGAGCACTTAAAAATGTGTCGCAATTGCGACGTTTTGAGGAAGACGTCGCAATTGTGACACCCGCATTTAAAGCGTCGCTATTGAAGCGACTCCAAACGTCTATTGCGACACAATGTCTAGGTGTCGCCATTGCGGCGTTTATTTTTTTAAATGGTAATAAACGCGCCAGCACCCCACGCCGTAATTATAACGACACCTTATATGCACGCTACATAAAAATACGAAACTTATATGCGCGCTACATAAAAATTCGAAACTTATATGTGTGCTACATAATGATTTTTATTGTTTCGTATTCGTCGCAATAGCTACATTATACATATATGCTTGTCAGCTCTGCTCTTGCGGAAACGGCATTCACCACCGAGCATTCGCCCTCGGCTCTTAACGAGCAACATTTTCCCTCGGCATTCGCCCTCGAGCGTTCGCCCTCTGACTCCCCAGAGCCATTCGCCCTCGGCTCTTGCAAAATGGTAAGTTCAACTAGCAGGCCCTTCCTCCTATAGTAGGGTTGAATCTGTTTGGGTTTTTGGTCATTCCATTGGATTGTGTTAAGTGCAGCCAAGGGTTCTCTCTAGATGTCAAGAATCAAGATTCAATACCCTCTATTATCTTCATCACCCAATAGAAGATTTAAAATT
Organism: Pinus albicaulis; assembly: GCA_034641835.2. Taxonomy (NCBI): domain Eukaryota; kingdom Viridiplantae; phylum Streptophyta; class Pinopsida; order Pinales; family Pinaceae; genus Pinus; species Pinus albicaulis. The sequence goes on from JAXQQM020083266.1 coordinate 42,088, forward strand.
TTGAAAGCAGTAATTTGTGACCATTTCTTCTCACTGCTTTACAAACCCTACATTTAAATGAAAACAAGAATTGCATTTCAACTATAAAATCTATTAGTGTTCAAATTTACATGTGTGCTACATTAACGTACGATATCACAAACGTCGCCCTCCGCTCTTGCGGAAACTGACATTCGCCCTCGGCTCTGCAGAAAAAGCATTTTACTTACTGACTCTTCTGAGAACAAAATTAGCCCTTAGCATTTGCTACACGAGCTCTTATGAGAACAACATTCGCCACCATTAGCTACTCATCTCTTAACGAACAACAGTCGCCACCACGTCGCCCTCGGCTCTTGCGACATTTTCCCTCAGCGTTCGCCCTCGGCCTCTTCCCAAAAGCCGGCCATTACTTTCTAGACATTTGTAAATGTTGGGATTCTTCTTCTTGAGGCCTTCCTCTATATTAGGGTTGACTCTATTTGGGTTTTTTTTTGGTCAATTCAAAATTGGGTTAGTTGGTACATGCAGGGTTCTCTAGATGTCAAGAATCAAAGATTCAATACCCTCTATTATCTTCATCACCCAATACAAGATTTAAATTTTCCCAAAGAAACTCTTATTAATTTGGCGGCCATTATTTCCTACTGTCTTTAAAAACCCTACATTTAAATGAAAACAAGCATTGCATTTCAACTACAAAAATATATTAGTGTTCAAATGTACATGTGTGCATCACTTGTGTAGGAGTATTCCTTTCCACTTTCACATTATCCAAGAATGTGTGCGGTATAATTCATATTTTTGTGATTTAGATTATCTTGAAAAGGGAAAGAATGAAATTACTGTATGGAAAAGCTTTTCCCTTTTTATAGGTTGTTTGGACTTACGTGGAAAAATTTATGGTATATATTATGGATTTAAATTTGAATTAATAGGTTATTCTACATGAAAATATAATTACCTATGTGATGTCCTTCATCACTAATTAAAATTATCGGGTTTCAATTTCCTAGACTCTAACTCATCTTATACTAAATTCAGGACTCTCTGTTGGTGGATCACTCTTCCATTGATTTCCTTTCCCTACGGATCTTGTCATACTTTAAAATTCATCAATGAAAGTCATATATTATTTCAGGTATCCCAAAAGGCTTTATAGTAGAAAATATTGTGATTTTTGGCACTTGAGATTCTTTAGAAGCTAACGACACGTTTTATGCTATCGAGTTATATACGGTAACTTGTCATATATGCACTATGAGGTAGGTTCAGCAGTTTGAACTTATTTGGGACATAGCATATGAAGTTGTGTGATGAGTCCATTTCCATGGTCTATTATGGTGACAAAAGTGAAAGTACGTAATGATAGTTATTATGTTAACATTACTAGAAACATTTTCGAAATTATCCATGCTATCAGATGTCAAGATTCCAGGCATTAGAGTGTCAATACTGTTAGCTAATAGATAATAATAATAATATAAAAAAATCACAACTTTATTCTTGAAATATGATTGTTACACATTGGTAACCTAGTTCATGAGTTACTATCACCCAAAGTATAAAAACAAACTTAAAATATAAATTAAACCAACATGAGGAAATGAGCTTAAAGGTTTCAGCAAAATCTCATGCCATAACCTGGCATTTGAAACAAAATTTGAATCCATCATAAAGTAATACAATGCAAACTCGGATGGATTTTCAATGCATGTTTGCATGCTACACTTATTCTCTATCTAGATATATTTTAAATGGAACCATTAAGTCAGCCATAGTCTCCTTTTATGTGAAAAAATTTAAATCTGTTTGACTCCTTTTTTGCTCCACCACCTCCATAAACATAGCCATATCTCATGATCTTGGAGTTACATTACATATGTATGTGCCAATGTTCCATAATCATGCCCCATCATCAATTTAAGAAATTTCCATTGAATATCAAATTATGGAGGGGGGAACTGCCTTGTTGGCTCAGAAATCGGGGACCATCTCAGTATGAGGTGAATGAGAACTATAGATATTTGAAGAAGTAGATTAGTGCCTTTTCTCATGCTTGAGTCTATACGGTCATCCATATAAAATTTGTCTTTGTTCATTCTCTGCCCGAGACACAAATTCATACCTAATTCGAGCGACCTTTCATTTGAAAATTCTCTTGTAATAAAAATAAATTTTAGAAGTGCCCCTCTATTAATACAAAGGGAAAAACCTTCCTACTACCTATTGAGATAATTTTATTTAATAGGAAACATGATATTTCCAATGGAGTTGATTAACAACATTAAATGTATGGGACTAAATCGTATTTCCAGTTTTAGGAAACATCATGAAGAAAAAGTAGAATTATGGAAAATCATACATGCCACTTATAAAAACTACACCGAAGGTCAAAAAATATAAGGCCTTAACTGTTGAATCCAAAAATGACAAAAGCAGGATTAGTGAAAACACGAGAGTGGTGTGGGTGAACAACATAAATAAAAGTGATACTTCCCAAAATTGCTTTAACCACCGTTGTATGAAAACATGTTTTCCTTTCCATTTATACATGCACAGTGAATGCATTATAGGTATGGTGTTTTCCCGGAATAGGAGAAGCCTACTTAAATATATCATTCGTGGATTGAATGTTTGGGTGCCTTAATGTACAATGACATGCTGGGACTGAATTCAATGCAAGGCATATTTGAAACTCTAACTCTTGTCTTCCGGTGTCTTCGTAGAATTACTGAGTTTTCATTTTGTGTTTCAAAGTTAGATATTGTTTTCAAGTTTTTACATTTATAATTTTATTACTGTGCTGCACCAACGGTAAAATCGGGCCGGTGCGGGGAAGAAAACCCGAGACGGGATGATCGCGGAAAGAGGCCGGCGGAAGAACATGCTGCAAGTGCAAACATTTCTCTATCTTGAGGAGTGCAGATTATTTACATAATTGAAATAATGTTAATTTTATTAAATAGCAGAACTGCTTGTGTGCATGATTCCTCTTTGAGGAAGATCTTTCTTCATCTATGAGTGTTCTTGTTGCAAAAAAAGCCCTTTAGGGCAAAGGTGGAATTTATTACTTTTGATAGATATATTTGTGGCCTGAAAGAGATGTACTGTGTCTGCAGGCATTGAAGGAAGATATGAATAATGACATAAAGATAAAAGATCTTTTTATTCTGCATGAATCAGAATTAACAATGATTTGATTTTTAATTTTTACATTATTCTTAACAAAGTTCATATGCTTTCTGTGCCCCACAGTTGGTGTTGGTGGTGGTGGGACACAAGGGCAAGAGATTGCAACAACCTCTCCGTACCCCTTCTACTCCTTTAGGTGCCACATCCATACACCATGGCAGACACCCAACCAACCGGCGAGATGTGTTGGCAATGATGAGGGCGGTAAGCCAACTGTTGTGCGTTTCTGGAGCTACACGTGTCGGCTCCACGGGGACCATTAATAGCACGTTATTGGTGGCTGATGAGGGTGTCCCTATAAAACATGTACAACTCCAGGTAAATTTTAATATTTTAACTATTTCATGTACTTCATCTAAAACATATTTATCATGATTTTTATTTTTAAATTAATGATAATATATATATATATATATATATATTTTTTGGTTTTATTCTGTGTAGGAAACAATGAGTTCTACAAGATTTTGGAGAGCCATGCGTTGGTAATTTTTGGCCCAACCATACGCACAGGGTGGAATTCCCGAAATTCAGCTTTGAAAAAAAAGAACTTAAGATTATCTAGAAGCCCTTTTTGGGGTCGGCACATTTGACGAGAACAACGGTGGCTGGAGTGGCCCGGCAGGAAATATTTAAAATACCGGGCACTATAGGACGCAATTGAAATTTAACCCTAGATATGAGCATCCTCTCGCGGTTTCGAGTGAGTGGAAGAACTCATCCATGACGGAGAGAAAGGGCAAAGAGAGGAAAATACATTTGGACCACAGAATTAATTCTAGCTTTAATTCCAATAGCTTTAGTATTTTATTTATGTCTGAAATAAAAGTATATAATCATATGCGACTTCAATCTTTTGATACTGGGTGCAGCACCTCAAGGCAACCAAAGCTAGGATTGGGAAAAGGCCATCCTGAAGCTAGGCCGAGGTGGCTACATAGAGAGTCATTTTAGGTATGACAAGTAGCTAAACATCTTATGGTAGTGTATCGCCTTCCAACGTTTTTGTAATCCTATCAAATATGATTAAAAATACACGATCATATGTAATGTAGGTGAGTAACTAAGACGAAACTACGAGAGGGAAGATAAAAATGTAACTTCGTTTGGCTATCAGGCAGCAATTTGAACGTCGCGAAGCTTAGGGCAAGGTCCAAGATCCGAATACCGTAGGTAAAACAAATTAACACAAATATTTTGTTTTAAAATTACATAAATTTAATGTCTAATAACTTTTTTTAATCAGAGTGCCTCAAGCTGAGGAAAATATTTGATTTTAGAGCCGGTCTTAGATGATCCTCACATGCAACTTTGATCATTGTAGTGGGGACAGGCCAACAATGCTACTATTAGTGGGGGTTGTGACGGTAATTAATTTCCACTTATAATTTTTTTTCTAATTATACCTTGATGGTTGTCCTTATAACGTTTTTTGTTTAATGACGAATGTTTCCTGAGATATTACCACCCGAGAGGAGAAAACCAGGGCTTAACGGTCTCAACGGCGACACGGCCCCAGTTACACCCGGGTAAATAATCTCATTGCGGATTTTTTATTAATACTTCCAGACTAGTTTTCAATGATATTTAAAAAATGACAATTAAAAAATTTAATATTATCTTTTTTTATTGAGCGTGCCCGTCCTTTGGATGAGACTAGACATCGTGGCACGCAACTAGTCGAGCGAAACGACCGTGGTGCACTAGGTAAATAATCTCATTGCAATTTTTTTATTAATACCGAACTAGTTCCATGATATTTAAAAACGTGATGCATTCATATTATCTATTTTTGGGCGATGCCGTCCTTTGGATGAGACTGGCTCGTGACAACACTTCAAATTAAATGAGGCAAACTGGTGCACCAAGTAAATAATCTCATTGCAATTTTTTATTAATATTACAAGACTTCAGTTCAATGATATTTAAGCCTGACAATTAAATTTAATATTATATTGTTTTTGTGACGTTGCCAGATCCTTTGGATGAGACAGAGACCTCAGTGACAACGCAACTAGGTCCATTGTGACAAGCCCAGCGATGCCTGAGTAAATAATCTCATTGCAATTTTTTTTATTAATATTTTAGAACCAGTTAATGATATTTAGCGTAGCTAATTAAAATTTAATATTATCATTTTTGTAGGCGATACTGCAACATCCTTTGGATAAGAATGAGACATATTATGCTTACAAATAGGTCGATTAGCATTAATGATTTTTAGATAAATAATCTCATTGCAATTTTTTTTATTAATATTACCGAACTAGTTGTGATATTTAAAAATTGACAATTAAAATTTAATATTATCGGTTTTTTTGTAGGCGATGCCCGTCCTTTGGATGAGCCGGACATGTTGAATCCTTTGTTAAAATGATGCGGGTAGAAGAGCCTGAAACGGGGAAGCGAACACGATGATATTGATGATACTGAAATGGAAGCTTTAAAAATAGGAAGAAGAAAAGAAAATTTGATAATGTAAAATATTGTATTATTATAAGACAAACGTTACCATACTTGGAATGTTTTGCATTATATAAAATACTCATTTATCATACTATTTTTATATCAGCATTAATTACAATGTTTCCTTTCGTACTTTTGTTGAATTGTTTTTTTTTATTAGTTATTGAATATTTTTTTTTATGCTCAAAATAAAATGGCTCTAGATTGGGTATTGGGAATTGAGAGTGATGTGAGGGGGAGAGGGGCCATAAGAGCTTCCTGCTTCCATGGTTAATACTATTTAGTAGAGAATAATTTATTGGAGCGATTTAATCTTAGGGCAAACCTCACCAAGTCCGAGCATTAACCCAACAAAAGTCTTGTTGACTTGGTTGCTCTTCTTTCGGATCGTGGGAGGCTTGTTCCAAGTTCATGCAACTCAATAAATTGTTCTTGAAACGAACTTATTCGGGTATGTTTTGACATTTTCAACATATGTTCTAACATTATCATAAGAATGCATCTTAGAGTAAAAAATACTACATCAATTACTTGTATTTATTGTATAGATAATGATGGATTTTTATTGACTTAGTAGTCACCAGAATTTAAACTCTTCTTGCATCATGAGCAATACAACTTGTCAACCGGGGTCATGTCCGGGATATTTTTGCTTGTCTTAGCTTGATAAGGTTAAGTAATGTCACATTTTGTAAGTTTTAACTAGTTCATAATTCAATATTAAACTTGTTCATGATTATTATCTAGGTTTTTTGTATGTGTTTTTTCATCTATTTGATTGTAAGCAACTCTGCATGTTTCCTGTTGTTCACTATGATTTCTCCCATTACCACTCCCAGGATGAATCCGACTTTATTGTTACATAGGTTACTTTATTGTTACTATGATTTCTCCATTACCACTCCCGGGATGAATCCGACTTTATTGTTACATAGGTTACTTTATTGTTACTATGATTTCTCCATTTACGATTTCATAGGTTACATCATGTAAAGTTGTCAATCTCGGAGTTGAGTGATGAGCTATAGTTCTCCATATTTGGGGCTGAGTATTTTCTCCCTCATGTCATTCATGCATCACCTCATTGTTTGAGCATGCCAATTGTCTCGCACTTCCAATTGGCACATGTCAATCTACGAGTGGTGCCACATTTCACCTATTTTTGGTGAAGTTTAGGGTTTCTCTAACATGGCTTCGAAATCCGATTCAATGCATTTGCTTGAATATTGTCACATAATGCGATGGTTTGGATTGATGAGCATGTTACGGGCTGGTTGGTTGATTCAGACACCTATAGTCATCTTGAGATATTTCATAAGGTTTCTCGGGTTTCATTTTCTGCATTCCCAGTGGGTGGGATGGTGTGGGGTGATCCATCAATCTTGGTGCTCTTGTAGTAGGGAATTTGTTTTTGGGGATATAAAGGAGCGATTGATGTAGATATCCCATTGGATGCATTCATAGATGGGCACGAGGTCAAGAATTTAAATTAAAAATATGCAACTTCTAGCATGGCAACATGAAGGCCGCGAGAGACAACGGTTAAATATTGTTTTGTCATGGCCTTAATATAGTCGTGATTTTTTTTTCTATTATCTTAATGCAAATATATAGTCAGTCTCAATAAAATGAGGATTGTGGTTGTATTTCTCTCTTTGGTTGTTTCTCTCTTAATGCTCCGGAAGTTGCCAAAGTTGTGATAGTTTTTAGTTTACTGTTACAACTTAAAAGTGGTTTTAACCCAATGGGAGTCATCATTTTTTTATGGTTCATAATAATGAAGATCTAACATTCTATATTCGGCATAAGAGAAGATGGCCTCTGCTTTAGCGAGTATGACAACAATTACTTCACATCTACCTCATTGGGTAACAATGGAAAGGGGAAAGTTGGGTGCAATGTTTGATAATTATGGCAAACAATTGTCTTCTCTTTTAGTTTTTTCACCCATTTCCTTTAATCGCTCAAGCGAAGGACTAAATTCTGCCGAACGGAGAGAAGGTAGTTAATACAAGAGATATGGAAAAGGAGTTGTACTTCAACAAGGATGGCTCGGTGACAAAAAAATTGCGAATTCGAGAGAAAAAATTAGCATGTTTAAGGAAGGTCACTTGCACGTGAAAATTCAGCACGGTGGATCTTTCATGTCCACTTATATTCGATTTTAATGTGTTATTTTAATTTTCTGTATGGAGGGTTGTTTTGGCATATGAGTCGACATTCAATTTCACACTTGCGAAAGCATTGTCAATTTGTCTTACGGCGGTGTGAACAAGCTTGCTGATCTTGTTGGAGTCTTGTTAGGCTAGGAAAAAATGTTGTCTTGGAGAGCAAGCATGGTTCTCCGAAAATAGTTAATGATGGTGTGACGAGTAGCTAAGGAGGTAATTTGTAGATGTGTGCTCTGGTTTTCTTTTTAACGTTATGTTAGTTCCCCTCTTAAATGTCTTAGATTTGGTAGGCATAATTTGAAAACTCAAAGGTGAAAGGAAACATATTTGTTACCCAGTGGTCTACTTGGCCTATGGACTAGCCACATTATAGTGATGCACAAACTTTACAACAATAAAAGAGAAAGGGTTATAGGTAAGTCAAATTTTATTGTTATTGACGGTGTAATGAAATGTATCTCAATGCTATGGTTTTGGCCTTTTTTATTGGTTGAATTAGAGGACCCGTTGAAAATATTGGGGCCAAGTTGGTAAGGCAAGGCTGCGACAAAGAAAAATGATTTAGATGGGGATGGAACACAACATCTGTTGTTCTTATATATGTTGGAATATTTAGAAAAATTCCCCGAGAACAATGGCAGATGGAGAATAAATCTCCCTTCCTCTAACACGAGAGAAAATAAAAATTTCTTTGACGGGAAGCCAGTTCAATACTTTGAAAACCAGCTTCTATTCTTCAATAACTCAAAAAAAAAAACTATTACACTTCTTCCTCCTTTGAGAGGGATTATAAAATTATAGGCACTACAAAACACGGTGGTTATAAAACCAACTCCTTTGTCTTGTTCAAAACAAACATACTACGTCTCCTAAACGTGCATTTCAACTTCGCAACTGCACATACACATAAAAAAGTTACACTCAGTCTTTCACTTTTTACACCTTTGTGTCTGTAATAAAAAATTCCGTCTTGTCTATAAAAAAAACTACCAAGATTTTCGTCTTTGTTTTTTTTTATATCTTAAGTAACATATAAAAATATTATAATAAACCCTCTTTAAAAAAAATAAAATTAAAACTAAATTCTATGGCCCACCTTTCATTTATATGATATATATATATATATATATATAACATATGTTTCGTATATGTGTTAGGTCTGCGTAACAAGCAAGATTGGCAAAGTCCGATCACGGAGTTAACATCATTTCAACCAACTTTGGGATTCTAGGATCTGGCCCTCTGAATCAGGAGAGGGATCTCTCCAATATGTACAAATATGGATATTGTCTTTGAAGTTTAGGGTGATGATATTAGGCTAGTTATAGAGGCCAAGGGTTTTGTTGGTTTTCTTGGATGGTTGAACATGTTGTTGTACGGCGGAAAGATCTATATGCGGAAATAGGTTCAAGGTGAGAAGTTGCAAGCAAGCGAGTAAGCTTTGATTCTAAGAGAGATGATGGAAAGTTTTCAATCCATTGAAACATGGAGTCACAGAGAATTCAGTGAAACATCAGTTCAGAGTAATCCTATGGGGCAAGTCATCTAGGCCTAAGGATCTCTTTAAAGTTTGATTTATGGAATGGATGATACCTAACAGAAGGTATGATCAGAACAAAGCGACCCCGAGGATCGAAAGTAGTACTTTGAAACAGCAAACTGCTTATTGACACTTAGAAAAACATGAAGCAAACTGGGATGCGAAGTGAGTACTTTGAAACCTCTGACTGCTGATACACTTACGATGGAGACAGTTAAAAACAAGGAAACTTGAAGGCAACCTTTGGAGCGAAACTAGCGAGCGGGGCTCCACCTTCTCCTCATCTTAGTTCTTCTTTATGATTGCCTTCCAACAATCACCGAGATAACCTGCAAGGAATGGCCCAAGATCGATAAGTACTTTGAAACTAATTGACTTTTGACACATCCTAAAACGAGACAAATAGGCGGCAAACGAAAGGACTCGGGGCTAACCTTTGATTTCCTCAATTCATTCCTTACACAACATATATGAAAGTAACATTTAAAAATAACATTAAATGATGACGAAAAGATGAGGAACGCTAGCATCTCAATGCTTAAGTGAATTAAATCATTTCTAAATAACACAATTAAACTGACCCAAGATAAAGATTTTCGACGAGAGAAGGTCAACGAGATACGACAAACTCTAACAACGGCCCAAAGCCCCATTCTTTACGAGTGGAAAAATGAAACAAATTGAAAACTGAAATAAAATGACAAGTTACGATGAGAATAACATCACCATCGGCATAGACCGGGATCCCATAAATCAAGCTTGTATTGATTGCTTCAAGCGGGTTGTGCTGCAGAATCAAATATTTTGTCATCTCTTTTCCTGGAAATCTAACCTATTTGTTACAAGCGAGCTCCAAGAGCCTATGAAACCACTATTTACGAGTCAGGATTTTTTTCCACTCGAAACAGCTACAACACTTCGACAATTACATGACAACCAACTAATCCAACCCCTCACTCATCTTCATACGGAGTATTTATAGAAGGATGAGGAGGTGAGATCTAATAAGATCTCCATCAGTGTCTGAGAATTAATGTCTTCTGGCACAGGAGGCTCGATGAAGAATTTACACGGGTGTTCTCTCGCATTTATGCGCTTATACTTATGAAGTAAGCTCGAAGGGAGATTTGTTGACCTTTGAGGCTGTAAATCTTGTTAGGGTTACTCTTGCCAAACGTGCTGTCATTAAATGCAGTGCGAAATAACTTCTTGGTTGTTTCGAGGCACTGTCCTCGATCTCGTTCAATAAATTCATCCTACGATTGAGCATTCGAGGCAATAGGTAGCCTTTGCGGTGGTTGAGAATCAATTTGCCTCAAAGTATGGCGGTGGAGGCAACATGCGATGAACACTTTTAAGGTTTTCTTTAATGTTGTGTTCGAGCGAAGTTGACTTTAAATGCCGTCTTAGCGTAATCATATCCTACATAAAGCTGCTGCTCTGGTTCATTAAATTTGTCTTCAAAATGCGATACTCTTCCACTGCGTCGATGTTCGCCGGCCTTTCAGGCTTTACGGGGACAAGCGCGGCAAGGCTCATGACCTTGTTGACATCTTCATTCTTTACCACACGGTCGATTCTACGGATTAATTGGAAGGGCTGAGTGTCACCCTCATCCTTTATGTTTTCATAGAACACGAAGAAAAACCTTAAAAACTGCAAAATACAAGAAAAATAGGGAAATCTGCGTTATATGGATAGAGCGCATCGAGAGGACGTGCGGGAAAATAGAGCGATCGAGCCGTTGGTCGTATTGCGATCAACGGTTGGGGCATGTACAGTGATGTGGCAGGGAAAAAAGGTGGGTAGCCTGATAGAATCGGGAGAGCGAACGGCCCCGTCGATCTATCGGAGATCGACGGTGAGGATCGTCTTTCAAACGCGTCGGAGGGGAGATTTAACGAGGAAAGATGATCCGTTAAAAGTTAGGCCGAGAAAAGGAGATTAGCAACCATCGGATGGGAAGGCCGGATGCGGCGGTGGAGGGTGTATCCACATTTGCGGGGCCACGGGATGAGAATTCTTGCAGCGTGGTTGCACGAGGCGGTTTGGGCTCGAGGTGGGACACGTGTCGGGCTGGCGTGTTAATCGGCAGCGACGGGATAAAACCATTCATAACGGAAGCAGGTGCGGGATACATACCATGGTTTTTTAGAAACGGACGCGGGAAAAGGGAAGTCCACCGAGGTGGAGACTCACTCCGCACCGTTGATCTGTGGGACTAGATAAAGCGTTGAGTTCTCTTGTAATCTCTTTGGAAAGTAAATAAACTTAGATTTTTTTGTGTTTTATGAAAGTTTTCAATGTTTTTCGGGTAATAAATCAATTCCAGAGTTCGCGCCCGGCAGGACTTAGCACGGATTACGGCGTGGGGGCATATGGATGGAGAGAAGGCGGGGAGCTTAGCCTGGGGGCTAAAGCCTAACACATAGAAACGTATGTTTTTCTATGGTTTTTAACTAATTTTTGAAAAAGGAGAAAGGTTAGATGGAGTCTCAAAGAAAATTAGGTTTTTAATAACAGGAAAAAAGAAATTAATGGAGAATAAAAATTGTCCATGATTTATTAGGATTTTTTATGAAGAAAAAGGCAATTTAGGAGGATGAAAGGTAAAATAGGAGGAAAAGGGAGGGAAAAAGGAGAAGTGACAATACTTGACTAGGATTTTCATGGAATGTCGAATGAAGGAAGGGAGGAAGAAAAGTATGAAGAACCAGCTTGATGGTCAGGATATTATAGCAGGGCTAAGTACCAACAATTGAACTGAATTTGTTTCTTGACTGCAAAAAATTATGCAATTTGATATAATTGAAAAAATATAGGTGGCTAACAATATATATATATTAAACTATCGAAAACATTAAAGAACCCTTTCAGTCGGACTTCAAGAGTCTGAATAGATTCAGTACAAACCAAGTGCATTTCCAAATGGATGCGACGTCTAGCAATTTTAACATGAATTCTCAATCCAATGTGCCCTATAAAAAATTCGGGTCCGGTTTCGGGATTCGATTCCCTTCATTGTAGATTATCTTAATGCTCCACGTGTCCTCTTTTGAATTTACAAAACAGCCAGGTAAATTCTGTTTTGTTCAATTTTAAGTTTTAGTGATTAAAATTAATACGATTTCATTGTTATTAATCCTATAAATATAAACTGCAGTAGTCTACAAAAAAACTTGCAGGAATTTTAAATGCTGGATGCAATTTACAGATGGCATGTAAAACAACCTCAAAAAAAATGTTCTTTATCCATCAGTATATAACACGACGATTGAAAGTTCATTAATGACAAAGGAGTTTAATAGTGAGGGTGTAAAGGTAACTTTTATTGATATGTGAATTAAGATCATCATTATTTTGTAGGTCTTATGGTGTTTTGGTTTTTTAGTTTTAGGTTGGGCTTATTGAGTCTAAGATAGTTTTTGAGTGAAGAAATTGCTGTCAGGTATTAAAAAATTTTGGTTCTTTATCAAAAATTGTGAGCTTGTGGGAAATACAAAGCTGACAATGGTTATGTATTTTTAGGTATGAAATGTTTGAAATGAAACCTTTTTGTTTTGAGTTGTTAGAAATGAATTCTGACCCATTCAAATTACTAGGGGCATTATTGAGACAATAAATTTGTTTCAAAACTCAAAATTTTGTCAAAGGAGGTAAACGCTTGCCTTTTGAGTAGGTTGGTTTCCTTTTTCTTTGATGGTTTGGTGTATCTAATTGAATTAGTTGCCTGAGTATTTGGTTGACTCTTTTATTTTTCATGAGTATTGGCCTTGTGGAATACATTTGATTGTGTGGTCTTGTTCAGTCTAACATTTGTAGTTGTTGATGTATAGAGATTGCCTTTGTATGATAATTGAGTATGTGTGTTTAATCCTTCTTTGCGGGGTAGCATGTTGAGAAGTTTCTTTGTGAAACATTTTGGTATTCAAATGACACTTGATCTATGACATCAGCTGCACTTGACTTCAAAATTCATATTCAAAGTGTACCCAGTTCTGAAGATTCTTGCAAAATTTCAAATATTTATCTTTGTTTTGACATTATCTTTTTCTGTCTGTATTGAATCTTGTGTGAAAGAACTTTGACCTTGACAAGCGGTGAATAATTTCCAGCAAAACAACCTTCCAGACGCCGGTTGAAGTAGAACTCTTGTCCTTACAAAGAGCCTCGAAGATATCCTTGATGCATTGTCAATGTTTGGCTAGGGTTATTTTTGGAGAAAATAAACCCTTATTCTAGATAGTGATCTTCAATACAGTATTAGGAGAAGAGAGATCGTAATGGCGACAACAAGCGAAATTGGATTTGAGGAAGATGGTGTGTTTACAATCTCTAAAGCAGGCATTTCACTTGGTTACCCGTTCTTTTCTATCTAATCTAGGTCACCATTGACTTCTTTGCTGCGGGTTTCTTTATCAAATTCGTAGAATTTGATAAATAAAATACTATCTAATAGTTGGACTGATTTATGTTGAATTTATTCTCTCAAACCTTATTAATGTTGCTTTCTATTTTCCTTTATATTTATACTCACGTTTCTTTAAATAAACAACATATAATGAACTTGACTCTATGTTTCCTGCAAGCCTTACAACAATCCAACTCTAGACTTATACAGTATCCTTAATCGTTGTTAAAAAAATTTCATTATACTCCATTACCTATATATATCAATATTATCAACACTCATATCATACTTGGCTATCCTGCACACCTTAGTTATACAAGGTGAAGTTCAATTCGACAGTAGGTACTTCTCCAAATCAAGAAGCTCTTAGCCATTCGCTCAACCAACGTGGGCTTTATCGTCGTGGGATTGCTGATGGTGCCTCAAGTTAACACATCGCATTCACTATGAATCGCTCGCGAAATGAAATAAACTACTCACAGCGTCGATATGTAACAACGCATGGTCGCCTAAATGGTTTATTGAGGCTTGACCTTGGTGCAATCTGGTTCAAGTTATCCTTGTGTTTGTTACCTCATGTCAATCCTAAGTTGATTCCAACTTTAACAATTTTGTCTCTTCTTATAGCCAGTTTTATCTTTAAGACGTTTCAAACCTCAGTTTCTCTGCAGGACTCGCCTTAGATATTTTACACTACAAAAATGATTTATTACCAATAATTATTTATATAAATTTTCCATATTTAATTATGTTACAATTTATTATAAATATGTATTATAAAAAGAAAACCAACACAAATTTGCAGATGGGATCAAACAAATTGTTCTTTAAATCAGGCCACATGGGACTTCAGCAGCAGAAGTAAACCATAGTTAAAATGAAATTAACAACGTTAAAATGCTATTTAGTAACCCAATTTGACAGAAAACAAATGAATTACACCCTAATCTTTGGGTAGAAGATGGCGCGTAGGAAGTTGTGATTCAAATTTCTTATCAATTGGCCCTAATATTTTGAGTCCGGATTTCCCACTGTAACCCAAACAAAAGATCACTCCAATCATTTACATACATGTGTCCTCAATAAAAACTTACACTCAAACACGTGCATTTGATGGTGGGAGTGATGGGGAAATGAATGATTTCATATCAATGCCTTCTTTTATTCTTTCTTCATTCAATTGAGTTTCCCATAAAATGCATTAATTATTTTATTATTATTCAGATGGATTCATTCCTCTGTAGTGCCACGCTCCAATTTGATATGGCTCTCATTATTAATAGATCCAAAGATTAGATATAATGAAATGCTGATTCATTAGAATTGATTGAAAAATGGCGTTCGCCATGGTTTTCAGATGGCGAGTTGGATGCACACCTCTTTATGACATCTAGGAAGTGGCTAGTTAGGCTACTAGGCCTTAACATATTTGCATTTCTCTGATTCTGTCTCCTCATCTTCCTCGTGACAGATTCTTCTTCTTGTCCCTCTTGCTTCTTCCTTCGTTGCACCCAGCCACCTCGCGTGCGTCATCGGATGCGTTGCCGCAGAGGGGGCACTAAGAGGTCTTGCGCTCCTCCGGCCCCTCCAACGAGTCAGCTTCCGGCGGTCGGTGATTCACAGCATGGTGATATCCAGCAATACTAGGAACAGGCGGTGACTTGTGACTGTACCTTATGGATTTGCTCCTTGCTTCCCCATCCCGTTCACCTTCTCCCGCTGACGCGTCTTTGCGCCGTTTTCCTAATTTCTCTCTCCTTTGCGTCCGGCTAGTCGCTGTGGTCTTAGCGGGGAGGCCCAAGCAGGAAGAAGAATGCCATCTGGGTCGCTCAGAAAAGCCGTGACATTGGGGCTGGAAGGGAAGCGTGGCAGCGCGGGTGGCACCTGGCGATCCACGGACCTTCGAGAGGATGGAACATGATCATGGAAGGTGGAAGACTAGTTTGAATTAATTTTTTTCTTTCTTAGCAAGCCCACTTAATTGTTTGCGCAGTCTTTTCTTGCTCTTTGGACCTTTAAATATTTTGAGTCTGTAAATTAAGCGTTCGGCCTTGATTTCCCATTATGAAATGATCTTCTTAATTTTTGATTTTTTGCCAATGAATTTTCCATGAGCCTTTGACAATGATATTTTGGCTTAGTGTATTTGTTAAATGTTAATGATTATTTTACTTGGAGATTCTCTCACATAGTTAATTTTTCTTAGTCATTCAAGGTTTTTTGATTTTTTCATTGTATTTGGAACAATGGGCGTGGTATCTATACATGATTCTTTATTTCTACACTCTTGCTATTTCACTTTCTTAGATGCCTGGGCATATTTAGTCTCTCGGATTATGCGATAATCTCCATGTGGGCAGATTCTGGATTTTACTCTCATATGCATATGGCGTGAATTGACCCTCTATTTATCCGTTGGAACTTCCCACTTTTGGATGGATGTTTGGGTTCCAATCTTGGAATATGCAATCAGCGCTTGTAGTTGTTTACTTCATACAATATATTAAATAACGTTTTCTCTTCTGAAAAAATGATTAATGTTTATCATTAAGCACAAACTAAGCGAATCTTTGATCTATATTCTTGGTTTTATTGATATGGTCACGATGGTCTTTCATATTTTGGACATATCACCTCCTCTCTGGTCAGCGTTTTCTCTGTTAAGTTTTGATGCCTTTGTTGTATTTTGGAACAATGGAGCGTGAGGTAGTATCTATGTGCTTCTCCTTCCCCTTTACTATTTCCATTCTGTATATACCCTTGTTGCTCTTGGATCTTTATGATTGTGATAATCTCCATGGACAGGTCTGGGTTTCATATCAAATGGTTATATATGACATGGGTATTTTCTATCTGTTGTAGGGGTGGACTTCCACTTTTAGGATGGATGCCCAGGCAATCTGGTGTGAAATATATTGGCTTTATGGAGCTGTTTTTACTTCATATAATATATTCCAGCATTTTTTCTCTGCAAAAAAAATGGTCAATTTTATCACTGCGCCTTCAAAATAGCGAATCTTGATCTCATTACTGGTTTATTGATGGTATGATGGTATTTTTATATTTTGTACATATCACTTCCTCACATAGTTAGCATTTTTCTCTGTTGTAAGGTTGAATTTTTTTCTAATTTGTATTTCCAGACAATGGGTATCGGTACTCTGTTGTTTCTTTGCTATTCTACATCTTCTTCATTCACTCTTCCTCATTCTGCCTGGGCATATTTGGATGCTTTCAACCCAGATTGTGATAATCTCCATCATGGACAATTCTTAGTTTTATATCAGATACCTTGACATGAATATTTTTCTCTCTGGGTGAGACTTCACTTTTACAGGATGGATATTTGGGTTCCAATCTTAGGATGTGAAAATGTCCTTCATGGACTATTTGTATATAATATTCAAACAAACGTTTTTTCTCTTTTGAAAAAAAATGATTGTCTTGTCCTCTGCCTTCAAAATGGCGATGTTTGAATATGTTGTTGGTTTATTGATATGATGGTGGATCTTTTATATTTTGGACATATCTTCATGATTAGCATTTTTCATTTGGGATTTTGGTACTGGTATATTTGGAACGATGGGCCATTGATTACTCTGTTGCTTTGTATTCAAATCTTGCTGTTGCTCTTATAGTGCCTCGAGCATATTTGGATGCTTTTGGGTGTCTATAATCTCCATGTGGACAGTGTAGGTTTGTCATCAGGTCTGTATGTGACATCGGTATTTTTCTATCCTTGTCTAAGTTAGGACTTCCACTTTCTAGATGGATTATTTGGGTTCAATCTTGAGATGTGAAATGTAATAACTCATAAAGATTGTTTTACTTCATATATTATATTCCAACAAAAAGTTTTATAATGAAAAAAAGCTAGTTAATGTTTATCACCTCACCTTCAAAACTAGCGATGGGTCTATGTTCTTTGGTTTATTGATATCAAATTGATGGTCTTTTTATATTTTTGGACATATCCCTCCTCCTGATTAGTGTTTTCTACATTAAAGGATTTTGAATTTTTCATTTGTATTTGGAACAATGGACGTGTTGCTCTCTATGTTGTTTTATTCCCATCTTCTTATTCCTTTCTTATAGGTACTCGGGCATATTTGGATATTTTCTGATTTGTCGATAATCTCCATAGCTGGACCCGTTCTTGGGTTTTATATCAAGTCACGTATGTGACAGGGTGTTTTATCATTGTCTAGGGTGGACTTCCACTTTACATGGGATGGATGTTGGTTTAATCATATAACTTCTTGAAAATGCAATGACTTCATGGGCCATTTTACTTCATATAATATATTTCATTGCGTTTTTTTCTCTTATGAAAAAATGATTAATGTTTATATACGCCCAAGACTAACGTCTTTGATCCAATGTGGTTTATTGATATACAATTACGGTGGTCTTTTTATATTTGGAAATATCACCTCTCCACATGGACAGCGTTTTTTTCTGTTCTGAAGGGTTTTGGTACTTTAATTTGTATTTGGAACAATGGACGTTTAATTGCTCTATACATTCTTTGCTATTCTATCTTTATTTATTTCACTTTCTTTTATGATGCCTTGAGCTCTTTGGATGCTATAAGGTTGTTGATAATCTCCATGTGGACATTCTTTAGTTTATATCATGTCCATATGTGACATGGGGTATTTTTCTATCATTGTTTGGTTGGGACTTCACTTTTGGATGGATATTTGGGTTTAATCTGAATTATTGAAAATGTAATGACTTCTATAGGCCATTTCCTTTATATATTATATTAAACTTATTTGTTCCTGATACTAAGTTTCATTTTTTTTAAATTAGAACCTATAGCTGGGTCAGCGCCTTATCTTGGCAATCAGACTACGGCAACCAAGCGTAAAGAGATAGTATAAAAGCGTCGGACACATTTGTGGGTACAGCGACACAGGTGGAAGAGCAACGTTCCAAGCGTGGAGCTGACCCGGTAGAATTGCAGCATCTTGGGCGTAGACCCCGTCCAACGTCGGGCCGTTGCCGTGAATTGCTGACGTTTACAGCGTGGACGGCGACATTCAAATGGACATTCGTCAAAGAAAGTCGACAATTTACAAGCGTGGAGAGGCGCGGCGGTTGTAGAGCGTGGAAGAATGGCGCTTATTTGGAAAGCGGCGGAAGAAGTGTGGAAATGTCAGCCGCTACTACGTCTTTGTCAGACTGTGGCTGATGACAGGGATTTTGTCCACCCTCAGGCCGCAGCTTGGCGGCCTACTATATTGAAATAAGCGGCAATTCTTTATGTTCATGGGCCTAGTGATAAGAGGCCTCTAAGTTTAGCATGAGTGGGCCATTTATCAATGTCTATTGACGAGGATAAATACATTTTTTATATACTTGACTAAACCTCCATTAAACACTATATCAATTGAAACCCAACATTTCTTCTTTTTCTAACCTCTTGCTTTTCTCTTTAGTTAGACTTGCCCCTTGGATTGTAGTTCATGGTAATCTATAGTGTTAATTGTGACAACATGGCCCAATATAGTCTCCTCAACATTTCTTAGGTATTTTGATATAGCATCACATGTCATGTCCATCTCGAGTACATCATCGTTGGTACCTAGTCACTCTCTGCAGCTTCTCCTTATCTGAGCTACATAACTAACTCTTTCCATAGATGCAACTTCACCTGCATGGTGTGAATCTATTATGTTGTTCAAAAATGATAAAAAAATGAAAGTGCTCAAAAGTGTTTTCAACACAGTATGGAAATTTCTTATCCCATTGTGATTTTGGCATCGTGAACAATTGACGAGAGGTGATATGCAAAGTTATGAAGGTTTGAAAAGTCTAGTAACTCAAATGACTTTGACCAAGTTTGACTTGTCCATTTAAAAAATTTTAAAAGAGAATATTCTAGGGAATGTTCTGGAATATTCCTATAACTTATATTCTTGAAATATTCCTCGAAATATTCCATTCGGTCGAATTACAATTTGACATGTGGCGACATTTGATTGAAGGAAGTTTTTGCTGGAATTTCTTGCTGATTAAGGGTTGCCGTGTGCGGGCTGGTAACCACATGGCCCTGGACCCAGGAGGAGGAATGGCATATATTCTCTGGAATATTCCATTCGGTCTAGTCTGATTTGACACTTGGCAGCCAGAGTTGAAGGAGTTTTGACTGGAATTCACATTTAACTAAGAGGTTGCCATGTGGCAGGCCAGGAGGCCATGTGGCCCAGGCCGAGACTGGGGAATGGAAGATTTCAAATTTTTGAAAATACGATTCGAATGCTGAGCTTCACACACTACTCGGCCGCATTACCACTTTTCCTGCTTGTCCTTTATTGCTTATAAGGGTTTAATGTTTTATTTGAACGTTATGGAAGTTTCGTTGGTGGCAAGCAGGGGCCAACCCCATGCTCCATGTGATCTAGAGCTAAGAACCATATGCAACTCTTCGTGCTTTATTTCTTCCAACAGCTTTGCGGACACATGTCATATGAGTTTAAAGGTAAATGCAACGGTTATTTTTTGGAACCTCCCTCTCGGTTCCAACGAGACATGCGAGTCTATCCAAACTGGGATTCTTGTGGGGAGGGTTCTCCTTGACCACTCTTGGCAATGTGCTGTCTTCCCATTGGTATATACCATTTTTGGAGTGTGCCCACAAATCGGGCAGAAGTGCAGTTTTAGTCAGCTTATACGGGTTCCTCCACATTTGGTGGAGTTTTTAAAGGACATTCGAGTTTCTTGTTTATTTACATAACTCATAGATTTCCAACCATTTGATTATGAATAGTCAATTTTGGGTATTATTGTATTCTCTGTACATTGGAGGGATTTTAGAACTACAATAATTCATCTTGTGTAGTTGTAACCGGAAAGGTCGAGCCACCCGGGGCCACTGGGGTGTTTTCGGTGTATTGAGCATCAAGTTCTACGGTACCACAAATGATAAATCATTCCTGACTAATTCAAGAATTATAAATATTTTATAGATAGAACATCCATTTGAGGCTTTTATTTACATGTACTTACCATATTTGAGAAATAATATGAGAATGCCATTGGGAGTTGGACGACGGATGTAGCCCGGGGAGGGGTGAGCGCTTCCGTCAAATTTGTTGAGTATTTTTACATGTGATGTTTAATTCTCATGTATTGTTTTACAGAGTGTTTTATAAGAAATTTACATGCTTTAACCTCTCCTGGCTTATGTTTAACTAAGATAAAACGATTTGTTTCACCTGTAAGCTTGATGGCTTATACCACTGAATTTAATTCTTTGTTTGGATATTTAGCACAAAAAAACTAATACATTCCATTCAGATCAAGAAATATTACATGAATTTAGTTAAGAATAATTAAAAGAATTATAGCTTTCTTCAACAAACATATATTTTTTTTATTACAAAAAATTATGTATGTATGTTAGTAGCATTTCAAGAGATTTTTGCTTGCCATTTTTAGGTATCATTAAAAAAATCCTTGAAAGGAATCGGTTTATTTCTTCAAATATATGAGTGATTATTGCTTTGATAGCTTTTTTTTTACACTTAAATCAAATAGTATGTATTTGTACCCGGAAAAATGCGTCGGTGTGTTGAAATTGACCTATATTGGTTATCTTTGAATTTTATAGAGAAGATCTAGGAGAATTTCAACTAAAAAAAGTGACACTTGGTTCTTTTTTGTTGAATATTGCAGTAGAATATTGTTTGAATTAAAGTTGTTAGCTAATATTTGTCATTATTTTATTCATAATCATCACAATCTCCATTGTAGGCTTGCATGCTAAAGAGATTTTATTTATTTGATACGGCAGGAGTTACTATTGTTTGAATTCAATTAAATCCTTAAATCTTGAAAAGCTGTAAAAAGTATCCATTTAAAAATACGACAAGGTTGGAAATTTTCAGAGCAACCTCGGTTTGGATTGGGAGGGCATGTGGTGACTGATTGTTGAGGTAGCCTTAACTGCGATTTCTTAGACCTAGTTATAAAGTGCTAGAAAAAGCAGGTTTTTTTTTTTTTGTTGTAATCTATTTAATTTTGTTATACATTTTTGTTAATTTTGTTGTTGTATTTTTTCAAACTTACGGTGAGTTGGTCCCTCACTCATTTCCTATATGATTTTAGTGGCCACAACTATAAAATTATCATAAAACCCTTGCAGACACATGTGTAACCAATATTTTACATTCAATTCATTTCTTATTGTTTTGAATAGCATCGAGTGACAAACTTATTACAATAAATTATACATTTACTATGAATAGATGGTTTAGAAAATAATTAGTAATAATGAATTTTCTAGCCATTTTCACTCTCCCATTACACTTGATCTCTCATCATTGAGTTGTAAAAAAGGCAAGGTAGTCACGCTAACGAGACTTTAAATTCGACAATGTTGGAGACACTAATAGATATCCTAAGTTCAAATTGGTAATTCATGGTAATTTGCAATTTGTTTGGTTGTTGAGAGTAGCACTTAGTTACATTAGGACCTAGTTATAAGTGTTATATAAGAAAATAAGTTTTCGTGTAATATAGTTAATTTTGTTATACATTTTATTAATTTTGTTGATGTATATGTTCAAACTTGAGAGAATTGAGTTGGTCCCTCATATAATTTCCTATATGATTTAGCGAAACCCGAGATACACTCTTAAGAGTATCATGAAAATACCTTGTAGACGAGATGGTCGGCTCAATATTTTGTTGTTCATTTTCTTGCGCGTTTTTTAATAGCATCAGGTAGAAAAAACTTATTGTAAAATAAATTATACATGCTTTATGAATAGATGGTAGCAAAAAAATAATTAGTAGTGATCATTTTCCAGCCATTTTCACTCCCATTAGACTTGATCTCTCATCATTGAGTTGTAGAAAAATACATAATGGTCAACTCAATATTTTGATTTTGATATGTTCTAGTCACTTTGTTGTTTTGAATTAAATTCAATCATTGCTCTTCAGGCACCTTAAAGTCTCCATTTAAAGTTTGTCAGCTTGGAGACACTAACATACATCCTAGGTTTGGATTTGGGAAGACACGGTAATTTTGCAAGTCGTTTGGTTTTTAGGGTAGCCTTAGCTATGTTCCTGAGACACGGTTATAAAGTGCAATGTCTAGAACTATTGATAACATTTATAACAAATGCAACTAAGAGAAATGACAAAGATCACTTCATTTTGGACACAATTTGGTGAATGTTTTTACGCAATGTCATTTTACTCTATTTTTAAATGGTAAGTTGTTATTTACAAAAAAATCAAGCTCTCATTTCCAAAATACGGACTTTAAAAACATGTTGGATAATTTCTTGCAATTAGTAGGCATAATATGGTGAAGGCCTTCCTATTTAAATAAATGAGAGGTAGAAGTGTATCATTATGGAAATGATGCACAACATTGTTGAGAATCAAACTTGGATGGTCATATTAGGTAGAAAGAAAATTGCACATCAATTTACTTGTTGAAGGCGTAATACCCACCAAAGCACTTGTGAGATCACATCACATGAAACATGGGGTGGGTATAATCTTCTAATTCAACATTGATCATTTTGAAATTTGCCAAATCTCATATAAATGTTCCCGAATAAGAAGGTAGATAGTAATTCTTTACAATGTACATTTATAGGGTACAATGAAGATTAAAAAAAACCTACCCACACAAATGTCCTAAAATCGAGTAAATATCCATAAAATTTGTAGATGGTGTATTTGATGAGAAATGTGAGTAATTCCCACCCTCCACACAGTAAGAAAAGGGTGAATATTGGTGAAAGATCATTGCATCTTCTAGCAGCCGAGTGACCTTCATCATGTTACTATAAATTTAATATAAATTTCATCTAAAATTTAAGTTCATGTCTCAACAAAATATGACAGAAATGCGCATGAAGGAAGCATAAAGTAGTTTCTACGTCATTTTTCCATTTAGGATTTGTCAGCGATAACAAAGTTGAGAAAGAACCTGGAAATTGTAATTATCACTAAATAATTTTCCACTCCTCATGTCATCATTTATGCTATAAATCCTGGGCAACATGTTTAAGGAATTGTGTGGAGATCTCTTTGTTAATTCAATTAGATAAGAGGAACTAGTTTTATAACATTGTTTTGGATTAGGGATGAATGTATAGAACTTCGGATGAAGTCCTTCCCACTTGGAAATTGTCTTGTAGAAATGGATTGGTGTTCAACCATAAATGAGTTATGTTCTTTTTTGAGGCATGGCCTAACCCTTACTAGCCAATACCTCACATATACTGGTTGTGTTGTATTTTCCGGTCATCTTAAATAAATTTAGAATATAGAAAAATAGAAAAATATACATTTTCATGAAAATAAAAACTGTAAGTAAATATGAAATAAAGGCTTCAAAAAATGAAAATAAAATTGTAAAAAATTGAAATAAAGACTCAAAAATGAAAATAAAACTATAATAAAATTGTGTTGTAATTGAAAAATCTAACTGTGAATATATTGTGCAAATGTTTTTGGATTTGTTTTGTCTTCAGTTTGTCTCGAGAATTTAGTGAATTAGTTTGAATGTAAAACATGCAACTTCATTAGTGGTTGAAATTCTTTTAGATTTTTTTGCACTTGAATTTAAGCGGTGGTAATGATGGACATGGATTGCAATGGTTTGATTTTGCATGTGTGATCAAGATTGATTTTTATGTGATAAATGGGTAGAATTTGTTTTTTTTTTTTTTATCCACGTGCTTTGATCTATTTTAATGAGAAATAAAATAGGTTGAGTGTCATTTATTGAAATTATTGGGTGGGTGTATTTATCATACACAATGGGTTTAAATGTTGTTATTGGGTGTGTATCATTTATTGTTCTAATGGGTTTAAATGTTGAATAACACAAGAATTATGGTTGACATACATTAACTTTTATTGTATGTGTAGGTATGGATATGTAGTTGGGATATATAGCATCGGTTCGATCGATTGGGGTTGAAGTGGCTATTTGCTACTTTGTACTTACGGAATAGACCATTTTGGAAAGTTAATGAAGTTTTTATGAGTTTTCTTGTTGAGACAATGTGATTTTTACTCTAAATACTTAACGGACTATTTACACACGGTTATTGGGCCCAATCCAATGTTTTGGGAAATTTTGGACATAATTTAAATATATTTGGACTTAATTTTATTTGTTTTTGTTTAATATTGGTTACACATATCTCAATTTTTGGTGGGTTGGTGGGACCCGGTACTATAACAATTATACGTCTGCACATCATTAGACATCTCTCCCTAGTAGAAGGTATTAGGTATCTCATGCTTTATGTAATCAACCCACATTTATTTTTATATTGCTAAGTTCATGTAAATGTCGGATTCTATGCCTATATACACATGTTTTCGGGTTGTTATGCAAAAAAATGTTACATTGTTTTTATGAAAAAAGCGATATAAATGTATGTGTGATGGATGTGACATCTATAAATAAAATATAAACATAAACCATTTATAAGACATTATATATAATAATAGGGTAAACATAGAATATTTTAATATTTTACTTGAAAAAAAAATCTTTCGGTAAAATCATCCAAATAAATTTGTTCGATGCATTTCGAACCATCCGAGTGTGGTTCATCATCGGGACTTGATGAAAAGATCTAATCTGAAACCCAATTAAATAGATACGAGAAGCTCCAACTGACGTTGAAAAATAACGGCTAGTTGACTAAATCAAGGTCATACGATCAAAAGTCGAAAAAATTATATAAATTGATTAAAGATTATAATATGAATATTATTTATTTTTAATTTTATTCTTAATTATTATACAATAAGAATTATTCAAAATATTCTAGAAGACTAAATAAATATTGAATTATTTCTTCCATTTATCCAATTACTACGAGATAAAATCCTAGGATCTGAAGAAGTTTAATGTTTCCTCAACGTTTAAACCCTACCGCACCGATGAAATTGTAGATCGGTAAAAACCGATTTGCCCCTAAGGATGGTAAGGGTGTGTGCTGATTCCATGCTCTTTTGGGACACCTTACATTGGTGAAACGGGTGGAGTCTGATAATCAAAGAATTCATGAACATGTCGGCCCGACTTTAAGCATAATAGATCGCGCTCCTCGGCCCTAGCGAGCATATGAAAGGCTAAATGTCACATTTGCATTGAAGATGCTAAGGTGATTGCGAATTGATATTTCCACCACCGCAAGTTGAGAGAAGCCTTGGAAATCGAAAGAGATATACTTAACCTCAATAGGGACGATGGTTGAATGGTTAGTAGGTGTTAGTTCACACTCTTCATTCTAAAAAATTGTTTTTTTTTATTGATTAATGTTTATTAATTTTTATTTTATTTTAATTTTTAATTTATTTGATTTGATTTTATTTGATTTTATTTTATTTTATTAAAATAGATTTATTAAGTTCTTCATAATAAAAATAAAATAAAATAAATAAATTAGTTAATAATAATAATTTAAACAATTTTTATTTGATTTTATTTTATTTTAATTATTTAAATAGATTTATTAAATTCATTTTATTTATTTATTTACTTATTAATTATTTATTTTTTATTTTTATTTTTTTTAGCATTTAATGCTTTATGTTTTTAAATAATATTATACAATTTTTTTTTTTTGTTAATTATCATTCTATTAATAGAAATAATTCAATATTTATTTAGTCTTCTAGAATATTTTGAATAATTCTTATTGTATAATAATTAAAATTAAAAATTAAAAATAAATAATATTCATATTATAATCTTTAATCATTTTATATAAATTTTTTGACTTTTTGATTGTATGACCTTGATTTAGTCAGGCTGATTATTTTACTTGACTAGTTGGAGCTTTATTATATTTAATTGGGTTTTACGATGAGATTTTTCATCAAGTCCTAAAACGCATTGTGGGAATTTATTTGGATGTGATTTTACCGAAAGATTTTTTTCGCAATTTATGGATCACGAAGCAATATTCCTAAAATTAATATTTTACTCTTTATCAATTTTTCAAATAACACCTACTAATTTCATATTAAGTAGGGAAATAATTACACATATTTTTTATATTCAATGTAAAAAAGGAAATATATGTATAGTTGGGTGGCCTTAATAAATTACATGTGTTTCTTACTAAGATGTTGTTCAAATCCAAAGGGTAGAAATGTATACCACTAACACCAATTCAAATTGTTATTGAGATTTTTCTCCTTTCTCTTATAAGAAAAGGGGTCGTATACACCAATTTGATGTTTAGTCATAACCTTAAACTTAAATTATTAATATAAAACTAAAATTAAATTTGATATTAAAATAATTTATGAAAAGTGGACATTAGAATATTGATTTATTATTTATATTTTTTTTTATATTATCATATATCAACTTCATATTAATTATTTATTCAATGAATCATAAATCTACCTATTTATTAATTAATTAATTTTTAAACTTTAAAATTGTATTAACTTTCTTTTTTAAAAAGAACGCGGTTAACTTTATACTAAATAAAAAGCCGGAATTTTTCCGGTGAAATTATATTCAAAAGCATCAAAATTTCTAAATTCTTCCAGAAATTTCTGCGACCATTCCCTTTTTGATATTCCTCCAAAATTGCTTTGGCCATTGTCTTTTGATATTCAAATATATATTTTCTAGATTAAACTACAACATTCTTCTTATAATTTCTCCAAAAAAAACCCCATTAATCCTAACATATCTATATAACATATTATAAACGTAGCTACGAAGTTAACTACAGTGCCCTCCTCATTATTTCTCATTCTTTCATATTCCATGAATGCCTTGTTCGCTTCCTCTGATGGTGAATACACCACTTGTTAGTATGCCTTTTACGCTCTACTAGTGGGGAAAAAGGCGAGCCTAATAATTGCGAGACTCCATGCCACAGCAGCGTTATCAGGGCCAAATCCATCCTTCAAAAGTGACTGTCCTGGACTCCCTTAACCTGCGAGTTGTCCACTTTGGAATCCAAGTTTTTATCTCGGTTTCTATTACATCTACGTACCTAAAAATTTTCAATTTATCCTTTTTTAAGCTTTCAAGTTGGCTTGTGGAGACCATATCAAAATGGGAACGAGCCTCAATGATAATATTCCCACGGATCCTGAAATCATCTCCTCGAATTCTGCTTTAATGTCGACTCAATCTCATGCGGAAGGCCACTAAGCGCCATTTCTACGTGAAGGCCATACCTTCAACATAGAGGAGTTGAATGGAGAGCCACTACATTTGAAGCTTGCACAACCATCCATTTATATCCAAGCTTGGCTCCAAATTGACAACGGGAGAGTCTCTTCATATTTAATGCCTCTCTCGTTACATTACGCAAAATAACTGAATTTTCATTGTTGCTTGGGATGGACTTTAAACACACGTGATCAAGCAAGATCAAACTTCCTCGACGATGGTACTAGAAAATCATGCTTTCTGCTTGCCGGCCTTAAAACATTTGACACCACATCCACTATGTTTACATGCTTAACCTTGCACCTCTCACTTACCCACACAATTGCACTAAGGATCCAAAAACCTAAAGGAAAAAGATCCTGAGAGAGAATATATACCTTGGAGATTATTTTCATAATTATGCTACTAGCGTTAATTCCATAACCCACTAGACAGAGTCATGAACTAATTATGTCCACGAAATATGACATTTGATTAATCTCCATGCGCCTCCAACAAATCCTTGAGCCATATTAACATTGATGTTAGCTTGGGCCTATGCCAACATGTTATAATCTTATGAGATGGTAGAACTCGAGGCTTTTTAAGTTTCATAAATAATTGGATTCAATTTGTAGGTTGGCCTTGTTTCATATTCCTTTTGGTTCTTGTTGCTGCCCATTTATTTAAGGTGATGAGAGTCTCCGAAGCCTTAATTGGGGGATTTCTTTGGTCGATGCAATCTTGACCTTTGCCCGAACCAGTTATTTTGTGCAGTTTTGTGAGGAGAAACCCAACTCCCATACAAACTTTTTCTCAATTTCTCCATTGAGACAAAAGATAACCCCTCCCATTCTTGCCTCCCCTATATTAACTTATTTTATTGAAATTTGATATTAAATTATTATATTTATAATTAATATAAATATTTTTAAAATTTATATAATAAATTCTTATATGAATTACAAGTAAACTTTATATTACATTATTAAAAACAATTATCCACATAACATAGTGAAATCTTAATATTTTGTAAATGCCTAAATTTTACATTGGATTATATATATTTAGAAAAAGACACAAAGAAAAATTTATTTAAAATAAATATAATTTTATTATTATTATTTATATATTTGTTTTAAAATATAGTTTTTGAAAGTAAATATAAATCATAAGTATAATTTTTTATGTTTTGTTTTTTTTTAATTGAAATTTCATAGTAAAATTCCCCGATGGGGTGGTGAACCAAAAACCATTAATATAAATGCCACCGTAGGAATTCATGATGTACACTCGGCCAACGGTGTGAGGGCCAGCTCCCTTATAGGGCTGCTTGTATACGGGAGCGGTAAATGTAGTTTGTGTGAGGATCTCCATCATTCACGAAGCCGTGAGGAGTAGATTTTGTCATTGTTTTATGGAGGGTGGCGAGGTATTGTATCGAGGTAGTTTGGGTTTAGTACGACTATGGTGCATGTAGCTTGAGTGTCGGGAGTGGAGTGGCGTTTTCGGAGGACATCATTTTGTATGGGAGGTGGCGTGTGTCTTCGACGTCCCTTCCTTCACTTTCGGAGTGTGCATTTGGGTTAATTTCAATTCATGGATTGATCTACGGATTTGGCTAAGCTTGGGAAAGGTTTGGGCCCCTTAATCGAAAGAATCCTTCTGCGGTTGGGCGCGGGGTTCTACGTCGCAATGATACAAAATTTAGTCTTGTTTTCAATAGTAATCTTCTCTCGGGGGTTACGCAAGGTATGGTGTTTTCTAACGCATGGTAGAGTTGAGTCGTGACGCGGTCTGGTTAGTGGACATTTTATTCAAGGCGAGGGAATGGCGAATTTCGAGCCCAAGTCCTCACTTGTGGGTTCACATTTGTAGCACCCTATGTTTTTTTCGGGATCGGGCTGTCTACGATCCTTTCGAAGGGAGAGACATTGCTCCACGGTGGTAATTATAGTTTTGGAGGTCGTCAAATTGGTTTGCTCCCACCCCTTCTTAGCGAGTCGAGTTGCCATAATACGGTTGGTCCCATGCTCAGCCCATTCCTCCTTCTAGCATATGCTCAATTCAATTGGTCGAGGTCGAGAGTCCCATATAGATGGAAAGGGCTGACCACTCGTTCGGGTCGGGGTGATGGTAATGTTGGTTGCTTGGAGCAGGTTGGCCTCTAGGGATTGCGATGGTGTCTGCTAGTCGAACGGGTAAAGTGGCAGCGAGGCTCGTGACATCCATGGACGTGGGGGCTCGGTGGAAGGTGTGGGAGTCCCCACATAATCAGCTGACGGGGTGGAGCAACTCGTCGGGATGGTGCGGCGCAACGAGGAAAGATGCATAATTTGGGTCAAGGACATAGTCAAAATTTTTGTTTGGAGAGGTGTCGAGTCCGATCTAGTCGATGTTGGAGCGCTTGGAAACTTCGGAGCGGGTGCGGCATGAAGAGCATCCAAATCTCATCGCCACCTTGAACAAAACCACTAATTCCCGAGCCATGTCCATGAATGCGTTGTGGCGGTCTAGCGCGACCGAGAATCTACTTTATGAGAAATTAGAAGCTAGAGCCTTGCATGGCCCATTTTAAGAAACATGTGTGGTGCTCCTTTCGCCCTCCACCTCCTCCAAGAACGAGTTTCGAACGGCCCAACCTCCATCACTTCGGATGATTACCATGTTACAAATTTTTTTTTTATTTATTTTATTGTGTTTAGTTATTTTATTATATATGTAAATAATTAGTCAACAAACCTAATCAGAATGAGATACCTACCTACATTTTGCTGCGATGTATATCTTTGAAAAAATGAATAAAATCTTAATTAAAAAAAAACAAATCATAATAAAATTATGATTTATTTATTTAAAATATATTTTTATCATAAAAATACTTTATAATTATAATACATTTTTATTAAAAAGTAATACAAAAATAATATATTAGAAAAAAAAATGCTTTATCACATGTTTTCAAGTCTACGTCCAATAGAAGATTTCTCTTAAATTGCTTCCTTCGAATGAAATAAAATATTTGGTAGTATAATATTTTACCTTGCGATACAACAATCGAGAAAAATAGCATTTAATAACGAAGTCACTCCACAACTAGATGCCAGATATTACGTTCTTTTAATTTGACTATCTCATTGAATTTCAACGCAATAAAGTTGAAAAAATCTAAGGAACAAATCAAATAAATTTGAAGAGCTTCGAAATCTGAGCTGCCTAAGTTCCCCAAGTTCCCATTGCCCACCCGCTTTTCGGAATGCCGGAAAAGGACAAAAGAATCCTGTGGGGTTTATTTCTCGGCGTGTACTTTTCCGACAAGTTCATGCCAAATTACCAACAACTCCCTCCAACATTGACACGTAATACAACCCAACGTACCTATTAATAAAAAATAAAAAAATAGCATTTAATTACTATAAAATAAAAAATAAAAAAAATAGCATTTAATTACTATAAAATATAAAATAAAATAAATAGCATTTATAACGAAGTGCACAGAATTAAAAATAACGTTTAATAACGAAGTCACTCCACAACTAGATGCCAGATATTACTTTCGCGTATAATTTGACTCTGTCTTTGAATTTCAACGCGATAAAGCTGAAAAAAAAATCTAAAGAACAAATCAAACAAATGTAAGAGACCAGTGCCCACAAGCTTTTTCGGAATGCCGGAAAAGCACAAAAGACTGCCCGGTTTATTTGTCGGCGTGTAGTTTTCCGACCAGATCATGCCAAATTACCAACAACTCCGTCCAACATTGACATAATATATACAACGGTAATACGCCAACTGACTTAATGATATGATAAGGACACTAGCTTATATTTATTAAAGCTAAAATACATTTTCATTTTTTCTAATTAATATATGCATTCTGGGAGTACTTTGCGGTGTTATTTAATATATAAATCACAAGATTTCGTGTTGCAGGTTTTACGCTCCGTTTTGTCTGGCTTAGAAGTGATAAGTGTGCACTCTCGCTATATAAGTTGGCAACGGGGAAATCTCGCCACCACCTTAGACAGAAAATTTTTCCTTGCACTGATTCTTAATTTTTATATAACCGATAATCGTTTTCCCTCCTTATATTTTCCCGGGGTTCATTTATTTTTTATATTAAGTTAAACACGGGAGCCTTTGGACTTACAACACAGGGCTATTAAGAGAGATCTATTCTAAAAAACACTACGAATAACTCCAGAAAATCTGGTAAGATTTTGAAAGATTTGTAAAGATTTATTAGAATCTTGTTTACAGTCGTTAAATTTCAGTATTTTGGGTGTCCTAAGGGTTTTTGATAGCAATGAATCTATTTCCACTATCAAAAATGTAATTAGAACACTCAACTACACGATTTTTTGAATTTTTTTTTTGTTTGAGATTCCAACAAAAAAGCTGTCTATTCTATTGAAATTGATAAATAAATATAATAGCAGAGTAGAAGTTTATTTTTTTTCTCATGTAATCTTTTCCAAAATTAAATAATTGGTTTACCGATGTTTATAGTAGGCGAGTTGGTACATACGGAATACAACCAACCACCCTAATGTAAAACTTTGACCTAAATTTGAGTGTAGAACTAGAATTGTTCAATTTTTTTTTTTTTTTGAACTCGGTATGTATTTGAACTAACAAATTTAGTTACTTATTTCGATTAAGTGGTCACAACAATTATATATATATCAACCAACCCTTTTTTGTTCTCTTGTCACTATCATAGCACTCCTTTTAAACAAGTTACACCATTTTTTTATATCGAGTGATCTCCATAAAAAGAAACGAATTATATTATAATCGGTGACAAAAACACTTAGTTTTGGAAAATAATCGAGTAAATATACTTATTTGTTCAACTTACCACGAGGAAATACACGGGAATAAATTTCACTCCCGACCAACGAGAATGGTAATCTTTACCACTTCTCCCCACACTTGATTTCATTTCGAACAATTTTTTGACAACGGCCTAACCGAGTTTTCCTAAGACATCTAGGCTACTTTCAGTACGACCCAATAACTCACGAAATCATGACTCCACAAGCTTGACATAGGATTCACATTGGATCTAACCAACTCAAGAATACCCTCACGGCAATGTCCTGCCTTCCCTTAACAACGCTTTGTTTAAGGGAGTACATTCTTTCTCTCCCTTAGTTTCCTCGAGGGCTTCATCTACTTGCCTCTTAGCACTGATCCCAAACTGAGATAATTTATCTCTAGGGATGGGGCTAACTTTCCTCCATCTATATAGTAAATGAACTTTCACTTAGTGACCTTTGCCGTGTTCCTTCGCTATCATAACCAACTTACCTATGAGAAGTAGAGTAACTTTAAAACATTTAAATGTTTTCAATAGGCTTTTCATTCATCCCTTAGTCTTATCAAGTCATAAAAGTAAATTAAATATTTACTTTTCATTCGAGAGTGTTACATATTCCCCTCCTCGAGCAAAACACCATCCTTAAATGTTTCCTCCTTTAAAATATGTTGGAATATTTCTCGCACATAAAATATTTATTCTCATCTTCCCGGTTAACTCTGTTGACTAAGTAAACTAGAAGCGGAAACTCTTGCTTTTGTAGCATGGTTTTCTTTGGTCCGGAGATGCACATAGGTTCGACGGATGAAGTAAACTAGGCAAACTCACTGCTGCAACATATTTTCTTTGTTGAGAATGCACATGGGTTCGACGTCACGAGTAAACTAGGAAAACTCTTGCTTGTAGCATAGTTCTCCTTTGATTGAGAATGCACATAGGTTTGACCGGGATTATAGCCATGTTTGACCTAGAACATAAATCATTATGGTCATCATTTCCATCGATCATCCTTTAAGAATGTATTTATATTGTTTCAATATTCATTACAAACACTATCGGTTGCTATTCATATACCCAACAAGGCGTTACCATGCGTCGGAATTTGACAAAGTGCCGGTAACCTAAATTCCATAAATTAGCAATCTTCATTGTGAACCCATCATTTTTTTTTATTTATATTGGGTTGTATATTTTATATTATAACCGAAGGTTATACCAATTGACAAAAACCCCACCATATTGGTTCAATTATAGGTTTTAGACAATGGAGGTATTAGTTTTGTCTCATTTTACTTAGTAGTTATAATATGTTCATAAATATTTGTATGCAGTCTTTTATGTGAAAATTTGTACTAAATACTCTTACTACTAAACTTCAATTCTTAATTCAATGTTACATACACAGTGGTCACGCATGAATATAGTTTAAGATAACTTTCTTTTCCTACCGTGATCAAGATGGTCATATTGTTGTCCACTTCATCCAAGTAAGCTTAATTATGCACTTCTTAGCTACTTTTCTATTTTCTTAGCACAAACGAAGGGTCCATTTTACATGTTCCTTTATTTTTTTCCCTTTTTCCTGCTACAAGTTATTGATGTAGATTCTACGTAATTTTTTCTTCTGTACGATCGTGGGGTTTTCCTCTTGTATTGCTCATATGCATATTGGTTTTATCATATATTCATTGTTAATATAATATAGTTATTTCTTTATATATCAATATAATTTGTTATCTCTAACACCCTCTTCCCACATTTACCCAAGCTACCTGTCCATTGGGGTAAGCATGCGATGAGATATTACGATACGAGGTTCAACCTCTTAGGTCACACGAAGGAAGTGGAATCGACACCACATTCCACAAAACCTGCCACCCCACTACGGGACACCAAGGAGCCATCCAAGCCTTCCAGAGTAGCTGGCTAAGAAAAATAACCTTTTTGTGCATCAATCCCCCATTCGCTCCCTTGATGCTTATGAAAAGACACCCCTTTGGAGACCCTCCATTTTCTCACCTGAAATGGGCATGGTCTGGCCCAGGGACTTTTCCGGGTAGTTGCAGGCTTGCGGCCCCAAATTTTGTGCCACTTTTTTAGGCACGGGGCTCGAATCACTACCCAAAAATCCACCACACTTCGAGGAAATGAAAGATAATGAATGAAATAATTATATAAATGAAATAGCAGACAAGAACTTATTTGGAACCTAGTAGACATGATGAGAATTTCATCAACACATGTCACAAATGTGTAATCTACACGTTTAAACAACAAATATGAGCATAGGGGTCTCATACTTATCTGAGATTCGCTATGAAGCGTTGTTCTCTTATCACATTAGTCGCATTATCATCTATTAGGTCATATATTCATTTTTCATTCAATTGCAAGTCAAAACATGATGAGAGCCATACATTATCAATATCATATTACATGCTCATAACCAGCATAATAGCAACAAAAATACCACAGATACAACAACCATAGAATCCTCATACAGACCAGTATATTACTCATGAAAGAACAAGGAAAAATAACCTCTATCAATGTATGCAAGAACTATTAGGGTTTGAGACTTCCACAAACCACCCGACTATAGATTGGTACAGCCAATCTATCACTTTAGCCAATCACCCTTATGCCATATTCCAAGCATGAATGTGATTTAGACAAAAGAACAGCCCAAAGTGCTTCCCGAGGTTAAACCACCTCACCCATCAATAGAAATTGACTTTCTTGCAATCCTCAGGATCACTAGGCCAAATAAATAAACATACAGCAGGCTTTACCGCAGTCTCCTTTGGATCACTAGGCCAAAACAAACATAATTCACCAAATTTCTCCACCACCACGAGGAATTTTTACGTCTTCCTAATCTCTCCAGCACCACAATCCACCTTTGGATCACTATGCCTAACCTAGACTCCACCTTCAGGGCTTTACCATATGTCCCATCCGATTCCTAGGCTTGATGGAAGACCCACCTCCCAGGATTTATCGTATATCCCATCATTCACACTGATTGAGGAATCCTGACCTGCAGAACACAATACTTTCCTTTATCACAACCCACGGTCGATTTCATGGGTTACTAGGCGAGTGGATTTAACACAATCCAAAATCGGTTTCTATGAATCACTAGGCCATGTGTTCTTAATTTCAGAGATCCACCTCACTGATTCTAATCCATCCATAAATCCCGGCCTCAACCAAAACATGAGAACCCATCACACCATGGCTATCCGAAATGACAAGGCTAAGTTGCTCTTGTCACACCCGAAAAAACCCATGCCCATGAAAACAAGAGAACCAATAACAAACATGCAACACCATGTATGCCAAATCTAACAAGGAAATAAGACATGAAATCTTCTGAAATCTCGATGTGAAGTTTGCTTGATCCTTCTCTTCCTTGCTTGATCTTTTCTTCCTCTTTCCTTCTTTCCTTTCTTGATCAATGTGCTTGCTCCAAGAAAACTCTTGTCAAGAGTGAGAGAGAGAGAGAGAGAGAGAGAGAGAGAGAATATAGAGGAGAGCTCTAAAGTGAGCTGATAAAAGGTACCAAGCTGATCCTCGGAAACGCATTTTATATTAAGACCTTTATTTTCTTCATTTCCATTATTTTCCTTCATTTCCTCCTCACATGAAACCATTGACGTTTCACCTTCCTTTTCTCCCTAATTTCATTATTTTCATAAATAAAATGCTAATTAATGTCATTTCCTTTCCAAATCCTTTTTCATTTCTTTGTCGATTTCCTTTAGCCATAATAAACCATATGAACACCACACTAGGATATTTTTCCCAACCTTCATCTTGGAATATGTGTCCCATGACCTTGGTTATTATTTTCTTTATTAAATTTTATTATATCGGTACAGACGGGGTAATTCTTAAAAAACCCTCTCCCTTACGGGACACCATCCTTGGTGTTGGCCCACACATATAGCTCAACAAAGCTAACTATGAGAAAAAATACTTCCCATGGATCTTTATAACTTAGCTCGATACATTTCCCATAAAGGCATTACCCAGCCCACATCTAATCCACCATATCCCATAGCTTCATTTTATCTACTTTTAGCAGGCTCGATTGCTTGGTTCCGGGTATGAATATACGCAATATACACTCTGGACTGGATGCATTCTCTTGGTTTCTACCTACAATAAAAAGCAGGTCAATCAAATGATCAACATATTTAACATACTTTTTAAGTAATGACACATGGAAAAAATCTGTTGAATTTCATTGTCTAAGGTAGTGCAAGTCGATAGGCCTCTTGGCCCATTCCTGTGGCTTGAAAGGTCCATAATACCGGGCTATCTTAGCACACGATCCCAAAACTTAAGGAGCTCTTCTTGGGCTTGATGTGAAAGTACACTTTCTCCCCAACATAAAACTCATTGAATAACACATTCGATGCGCATAGATTTTATGCATGTCCTATGGTGCCTTTATATTTTTCTTGATCGCCTGCATTTCTTGTTCCATTTCTGCTAGCATGTCTAGTCCAATCAATATCCTGTTCACTAGATCACTCCAACTAGTCGAATTATTTCAACTTCGCCTATACAATTCCTCAAACGAGACTCATCTTCATATATTCCTCATACCCATTGTTGTAACAAAACTCTACCGGTGGAAGATAATCCTCCCACTTTCTCTTCTGATGCATCACATACATCCTCAACATGTCATCCAATATCTTATTGACGCTCTTAGTATGTCGATGCATCTGAGATGATAAGTTACTAAAGGCCAACTCTATACCTAATCTTACAAGCAACTCCTTCCAAAGCTTGGAAGTGAACTTTACATCCATGTATGACACAATATTCTTTAGAACACCATGCAATCTAACTACATCTTTCTTGAACACATGTGCCACATCACTAGTTGAATACGTAGTCCTCAACACAGACAAATGTCCTACCTTAGTCAACATGTCTCGACAAGAACCATTATGGGATCATGTTGTTTGGATGCATCTGCAGGAAAACACAGCTGATGAAATCCATCGAAATGACCCACCACTTCCACTTTGGAATCATAATTGGTTGTAATAGTCTACCTAGATTCTCACACTTTGCCTTAACTTATGTTGACAATCAAAGCACCTAGCCACCAACTTCTGTCACATCCTTCTTGATTTGGTCAATAATAGAATTTTCTTTATTGCATTTAATATGTTGATAGCCTAAGTGACCTAAATATGATTTCATGAAAATCCCCAATATCACATTCTTGAGATCATTCTTGCTCTAACACATATATCCTGTCTCTCGCTTTGACCAATCCATCTATTGTAAGACAATAGTCCACATCTTATTCACCTATACCTACACTTGTACCTATAATTGTGCACAAATACATGTACTCTATTTAACGCCTTTAGCTCTATCTCTTCACTCTTCTTTGACTGCAGATCCTCCTATAGATTTGTCCATGAAGACTCATATTTGCTATACGATTGACTTTCTTATCCTCCTACTAAGAGCATTTGCAACCTTGTTCTCTTTACCTTTAATAAACTTGATCTCAAGTTGAACTCACTAAGCGTGGCCAACCATCTATATTTTCGAATTGATTTGGTTGTTTAAATGATCATGAAATGTTGTGATCACTCATCAATATAAATAATCTTCCTTAAGATAACTCTTGTTTTCAATGCATGAATGATCTTTTCCAACTCAAGATTATGTATCAGGATAGTTGTACTCGTACTCATTTAGTTTATGTGACTCATAAAATGCCACCTATCCTTCTATAAGGACTCCACCAAACCCTCTCTTGTAAGCATTTGTACATACCACAAACTCCTTGTCGAGGATATATGATCTTTAACCTTTGGAGCATTTGTCAAAAACTTATTTAAATGCTCAAAAATAGCTACACATTCCTCTGTCCATTCAAACTTCTTACCTTTCCTTTTCAATGATATGATGGGATAAGAAATATGTGAGAAGTTTTTTACTAACCTCGTGTAATAACCTAATAGCCCCCTGAAGTACCTTACCTCATCCACATTTCTAGGAGCCGCCCACTTCATGATATCTCTTATCTTTTCAGGATCCTCTGCTATGCATTCCTTAGAAACCACATGTCCCAGGTAATGTATCTTAGTTTGAAAGCTTGCACTTGTTGATTTGGCATACAATTTATTATCTCTCAACAATCTCAATATTCTTCCCGCTAAGTGTTTGACATGTTCTTCCTCATTCTTAGAATATATCATGATGTCATGATAGATATAATAAAAAATTGTCAGAGATAAAAAGGATGCAATACTTTATTCATTAAGCACATGAAAGTATCTAGAGCATTATTCAAATCGAATGGAACTACAACAAACTCATGAATTCCCCACCTAATCTAGAAATTTGTCTTGTAAATGTACTATTCCTTAATGTGTACATTATGATATGGATCTGAGATCAAATCTTGAGAACACTACTTCTCCCTTAAGCGGTAAAATGAATTCATCCAATCCTCGACAAAAAACACGTAATAAATGCATAGCTTGAGATTACCATCCTTCATCTTCACAAATGGTACTAGTACCCAAAGTGACCATGGCCTAATGTATCCCTTGTCAGAATTTCCTTCAAATGAAAATTTAACTCCTACCCGGCTGAGTGTGCTCATCTTATAAGGTGCCTTTGATATCGGTGCTTCTCTTATGGCTTTCAATGGAGAAAAGTATACTTATGTTTGTGAGGAAGAAAATCTTAAATCTCTACGGGAAAGACATCCACAAAACTATTGTATTTGGGTACTTTCTCAAAACATTTGTATCTTTAACTTCCTTCACCTTTGTCACTAGATATATGTCTTGAAAATAACATGCCCTTTTATGTGGCTCGCAGCACTCTGCATAGCTATCACCATCCTAGCTGATGTTGCTTTGTATTACACGCCTTAAGATTCTTTTAATCTCCATTGTCATCCAAGCACTCAATGAGTTTTCCATAACAAAAAGTCACACTGATCTCTTGCAGAAGATATAACTTAATCCATACCCAAGAGCATACTATATGATCCCAACGGTAATACATTCAAATGCGTTGATTTAGACATGTCCGGTCAACTCAAATGCACGCTCTTACCCAATGGTGACTATTTTCTTTGTATTGCTGTGTACCAACAATGATACTGCTGCATGCCTTCTTATTCAAACCACACTTATCCACCAAGTTAGGGTTAACATAGCTATAATTAGATCCAGGGTCAATCAAAATAGAAACAACTTGATCCTAGCTTATCTTCCATTTCAACGATGATTCTCGATGGTATGCTTGCCTATTATCCATCAGCATAATCGAGGTGTACCCAGCAGCCATCTCCAATAGTTTTTACCTCACGTACTATAGAT
This sequence comes from Pinus albicaulis, assembly GCA_034641835.2. Taxonomy (NCBI): domain Eukaryota; kingdom Viridiplantae; phylum Streptophyta; class Pinopsida; order Pinales; family Pinaceae; genus Pinus; species Pinus albicaulis. Next base: position 82,224 of record JAXQQM020083266.1, read on the forward strand.
ATGAGGCCTACCACCCTAATTCGTCATACAAACCCATTTATGATGCTCCTTACCACATGTTCCAACACTCCAACCATTTTGTACCATAACCTTTATGATGCTGCTATGACCCATGTCCATGTATATCTACATTGAACTTCTTATTTCCTACAACATTCTCTTTCTCTTTTTTGCATTCTAAGGCATTTTCTTTTCGATTTCCATTTATCTTTACCTTTATATTTATATTTCCTTTCCATCCTTGTTAGAATTAATTCTTATGATTTAATTGCTCATAAAAGTGCTTCATTTACCCCATAACTTCTCAGCTTAGCAAGAGGCTCATCATACCCAATGCGATCTCCGAAATTCTAATAAAATCTGCCTTTGAAAAATCTCGAACTTCTAGCCTTCTCATCTTTAAGATATGGTACATACCTCAATAAATCCATGAACTTGGTTGCATGCTCTTCCTTTGTCATCAATCCCATTTTAGCTCACATGAATTCTTTGGAATTCTTGTTGTAGTACCTTTCGACAAGTAATTCTTCTGAAAAAAAGCCACTTGAACTCATTCCAACTCAAGTCCTTTGTCTTGATGTCTTTGACCCACTTCACATCTTCCCACAAAATATTTTATTTACCTTCCAAGCTGAAGATGGCTACTCTTCCCCCTTCATATTATTTGTGCAATTATACAACTCAAAGAAATTCTTCATCAAGTATCCAATCCTCACATCTTAAGTTCTTCAATTCCCCATCAAAAGTAGGTGGATTTGATTTCTTAAACTCATTTGGAGAAGTATTCCCTTTCACTCCTCCTATAAGGATGATAACGATGACGATCATAATTCATATCAGCCATAACTAGAATAGTACTTGTTTCCATCACCTCCTTATCTAGAGCACGGTTCCATCTCTAACCATATCATATTTGTCCGACCTATGCCCATAATGAGATATAGTCCCATATGCCCCATTATTTATATCCACCTATCCATGGTTGATCAAAAGTGGTATTTTTCGGTGCAATTCGACAAACTTGAAGGATTACCATTAACCTTTGTTTTTTTTCTCCTATTCACGTATTATTTTATCATTGTCCTCTTTACGAATCCTTATTTAAGCTTTCAATATTTTTAGTGTGTACGCTAAGTGGAAGTGTTCCCAAAACCACGTTGATCATATGACCCATAAGGAGAATCTCGTGAGAGCGCATTCTACCATCTTGCTATTCATGCAAGGCATCTTATCTGACTAAACCAAATCATAAACTAACCAATGTAGCTTAGCATAATTAAGGGGGATATCCCATTTGTAAGATCAACCAAATAAACATAATACATGTAAGCATAATCATAATAGGATACAAATATATATAACATGTAGACATATCAATGTATATAAATCATTTTAGCCGAGTCAACATCAATCGCGACCATGCGAATCACATGCCATGACCTTATGTATGAAAAAAACAACCATGTCAATTTACGCTTGACAATATGTAATCACTAATACATAAATAATGCATAACCAATCATACACTCATGACGACATTCCTATACTTGCACCATCAAATTTCACATGGAGACATCACTACAACCATGAATGACACCATGCATATGCAACAAGAATATAGACCACAAGGATGATTAACAAATGTGAAAACGACATGAATTCATGACCAACATATACCACCCATCCATTCCAAGGGGTGAAACATGCTTTGATACCACTTTGTAACACCTTGTTCCCACATTTACCTAAGCTACCCAATCCACTAGGGAAAACATGTGAAGAGAGGCTACTATGATACGATTCAACCTCCTACATCACCTTAAGGAAGTGGGGCAGCATCACACATATACGGACAGCACTGCTATAGGAAACCTAGAGCATCCAAACATTCCGGGTAGCTTTCCTCCACAGAGACAAATTGAATTTGTACATCAATCCCCTAGTGATCCCTTCATGGGAAAGAGTGCTATTGGAACCCTCCGGACACTCACACAACATAGAAATGTGTGCAAATTGGGACATTTGTATGTATTTTTGAGCCTTCAACCTCAATTTTGTGCCACTTTTTTGGGGCCCAGAGCTCAGGTCTTGCCCACAACTCCCTGACTCTTTCTTAACCTAAGATAACAACTAAATAATGATATAAATGCAATCACTTGAGAAATAGCAATTTGGAACCCTTCCATTGTTGATTTGGTATCATCGAGATGTGCTCTAAGTCTCAAATTTTTTAGAGAGGCTTAGACACATATATTCCATATAACCCAAAAATCGTTTTGGGAAATTCCTCAGGAACAATTGTTTTTGATAGATTAATTATTTTAATGAGACCCTAAGTCTAAACTTAGGCAATTAAAATAATTAATGGATATTAATCTAAACTATGGGTGTAACTTCTAGAAGAAGACGAGGATCAAGTCAAGTATCTTATCCATTGATTAGCTTCTAATCTAGGTCGTTGAATGTCAACTAGAATATTATATTTAAGGAAACAGACTCATTTGAAAGACACACTAGTGCGGATACTCGGTTCCAAGAAAATCAATTTTCTCAATGGTGAAGTTCGACAAGAGAAATCGATTTAGAGGGAGAGTTGCGGATGGAGAGGATAGAGAGGGTACATCGCTTAATAATTTAGGAGTGCGAGAAGATGATGTAGTGTAGTGAAGGGATACGTAGAAGCGGGGAGAGGGACAACGCAACGGTGATGCGAACTTCACGAGTTCATGCGGTGCGATGCGGTGGTGACACGGGAGGGCCAACGGGGCTTCACGGAGATCAAATTTTCATCATAAATTTGGAGAAAAAGTTCTCCGGTGTTATCCTGAATATTTTCTTTCTATTCTTGTTGATTGTTATTTGTACAAGGAAATTTTTCTTGAAGAATAATAAAGAAACCCTCATACTTTACTGTGGTTTTCCCACATTAGGTTTTTACGAGAAAATTGTCCAAAAATAATTGTGTCTCTCTTTGGATAGTATTTCTTTATATTTTGCTCTATATTTTTGTTACACGAGTAATTTGTCACCGTCCCTACAATCCCCGTCCCGCATTGGAGGGCCTTTTCGTGACTGTGGCTTGTTGACATGACACGAAACCACTTTCATGGCATCCCCCTTGTGAACCAATCATTCCTCTAAAGACGACTTCTGTGAAAAGAAGCCCTAAAAATAGACCTTTTTGGCCTTGGTGCGACCGACTAGTTCGGCCCTCGCACCAATGGCGAAAATCCACCGAGACGCGTGGCGGTGCTCTGTCTCGTGTATTTCTCGCACCAAGCTTAATAAGGATTGTTTTTTAAAAATAAATGGCAGAAGTTTGATTCCAACCAACTCTGAGAACGAGTCCCTAAAATGAGTTGGGAGGTTTGGCTCCGGATCTCCATGTAGGGGAAGTGGTTTTCCACCTATCATGTGGAAACTTCCTTGAGGATAGGGCCAATCCCACCATTGTAGGAATCCCAACTCCCCTTCCACCATGCTCAGCTTTCATTTACCCTTTGCAAGCCCCAAGCTTGAATAGCGTGATCAAAGTGGTAATGAGACTATCGTCGGACAACCAAAGAGAAGAGCCTTGTCCCATCTGCCGACGAGCTTCATCGAGACGTGCTCCGCTATTGACCCACCAAAGGGAAGATCCGGCCATCAGCTCGGAGTTGTATCTTTCTTTCGTTGTGATTAATAATAAACAACTTCGATTATGGTTCCATTCATATGTTCATGTGTTATGTTATGAATTATATCTTCTCTAACCGATACTAACTGGTTGCATGTATTAGGTTTTATGCTTGTGTATTGTTTGTTTCTTCGTGTACGTGCGGGTGTTCGACATGCTAAGCGGGAGAATTGTGATTTGCCAAATCGAAGGACGGAAGTGCCATATTCTCTACAAACAATAACAGGCGTGGGACTTAAGGTAGGCCTCTTGTCGCATCTTGGTCTTTTGTAACTAGGAACACCGTCTTGGCCGTGACTCGGTTGTTGCTAGACTTGATACGGAGCTAGTAGGGATCGCCTTTGTCCGCGAGAGGGGATTTACCTCTCTAACAGCGCGTTCCACTGACCAGAACATTGATTGGAGTTTTGTCTTCATTTTTCGATTGATTTTGGTCTTTGTCTGCTTGATCGGCTCTTTTGGTTTTTGCTTTCTTTTAGTGTTAAACCTCTATTTAACGCTCTTATAGCGTTTTCTTGTGTTGGCTCTTTTTATTTTTCTCCTTAGTAAACTCGGCCCGTGGTTTTCCCCGGCGGTCGCGTCACGTAGCACTTGTTGCTAGTTCATCCTCCACGCTTGATCCTTTTAAGGCGCTAGTTGCGGTACATAGTCGTGCCAATCTGTGTGGTGCTAGGGTTTGCTCCTTTAAGGCCTTCGAACTTGATTTTTGGTTTTGGTGTCTTTTTTCGACTTCTGAGTGTTAAGGGCCTTGGTTGTGTGTGACCTACATCCTCTAGTTGTTTTCCCTCTCTTGCTCGAGTTTACATTCTAGCCTAGGGCATCTGGGCGCCTACGTTAATATTTTGAGCCCCCCATGGGAATTTTTTGGTTTTGTTCAATCGGTCAATTTCATTGTTGCTTCTTTGCATTCGTTTGGTAGTTTTCCATTGTTATATTGCATTATTTGAGTGATTTCTCTTTCTCATTTGGTTTCCTTTGTCTCGTTTCGAGCCTTGATTACACGGTTCGTTTGAGTCTTTGGGATTCCTCTTTGATTTGAGGGATTTCTCTATTAGTTTGAGGTATGATTGTGTGTTTTGCATTGAGTGAACTTGCTAGTATTTCCTCTTTTGCCATCACTTCTCAAATTGTTCTTTTCATTAGTTTTCATTTTGTTTAGTGCATTTTTCTCTTAAGCATTGAAAATACAAAAAAATCAAATCTCTTTTTCTTTTGATTAGTTAATGTAAATTGAAATCTTTTCTGCACTATTAGTGTTATATAACTCTAGGAAAGCTTTTAGTTGCATTGGCATGCATTAGAGACACTAGTGGTTGTTTTGTGATCATTTTTTTTGTGTGTAAGCTCTCAACCTTCCCATAGTTAGCTATTCATCGAACAAGTGATGTATTGTGGCATGTAGTGTGCATTTAGGGATTTTGAGACATAACATTCGGTAGGGCCTGGAAATTGAAACATAATTGAAGATCAACAAAATTTATTCAATTTGCATCAAAACATTTATTGAAACATTAACGAAATATTTAGGAGTCTAGGCTAATTGTGTTACGACGTCGTTAAACCTAGGAAATTTGTCATTCGCCTGTGGCTTTAGACAGCACTAGTACGGACTTGTGCTCCCGTACCATCGCGTATATAAGGGAGACCCCACAAGGTTGCTATCCTTTATCCGTAGGAAGGCTGATGCACGCCTTATACCCATGATATCCGAACACGGCATTCGGGGGCCTAGCACGTACGGAAAGTCTTGGTCATTTCTCTTTCATTTGATCACCAAGGTGTATATCTTCAGTTCACGGATATACGGTACACCCTTTTTGCCCTGATTTCGGAAGATCAGTTTGATCTTCTTGACTCCCTATATTTGAAAATATCAATCCTTGTGCTTGTCCTTTCATGCTTGTTTCCAAGCCCAGAAATGTTAAAGTCACCTTTTTCTTGTTTCTCGACTCTTAAAATATGAAACGGTAGAGTTTTGTTTCAATGTTTAAAAAAAAAATTAACTACCCAAAATATTCCTGGTTAAAGTTAGTTTCCTTGAGGTGTTGTTCTCAAATCATTTTCGATGGCGACTTTTCCGGAGTTCACCAACCCCGGGAATCCTCTAAATGGGAATCCGAGTCCTTTTCCTCCTTTTGGAAATGTTGGCACTCCTTATATGGCAATGTTGTCCCTTCTTGGGTTAACTGTTGGGTTGCCTGTTTGGTTGTTTTCAACCTCTGAGGTCCCGAATAACTACTGCTTCTAAAACATCTCCTCTTGATAAACCTTCCAAACCTCTGCGGAAAGTCAAGTTCCCCTACATGTTGTGCTAGGGAAACCATATTATTCAAGACTTCCCTAGCATTCCCAAGGTGCTCAAAGTATGGTCCAATGGTCGCCCACCGTTGCCTTTGGCTTTTGGGAGTCAAGATGGGGGCATGTCTTCAGCTAGTGCTGGTAAAGCTCCTAAGAAGTAGGGTAAGCTCACCAATCCCTATAAGTTGTGTGAAGGGCACCATGCCATTCACCTTTGTCCGTATATGGATGAAGCCAAGCGAGTTTTGGACAACTCGACTTTTTCTGCGCCTTCCCTTCTGGCTGGTTACAAACAGCTTTCTTTGAGTCCTCCACCAGCTGATCCTACGATTGGTCAAGAGTCATCCTTGGTCGATCCCGCTCCCTCGGAAATTCAAATTCAAGAATCCATCCCTGACCAACCATTGGTCATGGGATCAGTTGAACTAGCCCTGTATGTGGTGCACCAGGTCTTTTCCATCGAGAGTGGATCTCACACCCCTCATTTTCTTCTTGTTTCTTCAGATTCTTCAGACTTGGAGAAATATTCTCCTGTCCCCATACCTCGAGAAGCTGCTCCTCTGCCTCCCATGATGGAGGTCCCAGAGGATACCCTTCTCGACTCCAAGATGGAGATCATGGAGGATGCTCCTTCTTCTCCCATAACACCATGGGAAGACCATCTTAGTTTGATGGTAGCCCCTCCAAGTAGTTTGGTCACCTCCTTTGACTAGAGTCGATTTGCAGGATACTGCCTTCCATCTTACGTGCCTTTTGAGATCAAGGTACGGACCTCTCATCTGGTTGTACCCAACACCATTATAGATGAAGGCGCATCTGTTAGTGTAATATCCTCAACTACTTGGAAAGCTTTCGGTTCGCCACCGCTTGTGCCTATTATGCAGAATCTGTTGGCTTTTAACAGAAGAACTAGTCAACCGTTAGGGATCCTTCGAAGGTTCCCTGTTACTTTGGGAGGTAAAACTGTCCATATGGACGTGATGGTTGTTCCAAGCCCCTTGGATTTGAATTTTCTTTTGGGGCGCGATTACACCTATGCCATGGCAGCGCTTGTCTCCTCCCTTTTCGATGTGGTCTATTTTCCACATGAAGGACAGATCGTGACCATTGATCAGCTTTTGTTCTTTGGTCCTAATGTGGCAACTGGCCTGCCATCATGCCTTCCTAGTTTTTATCCGCCCCACCGCAGGTCAACTATGTGGCTACCTACCCCGTGCTTGTATTAAGTGATAGTGCTGTGGTGCATCATGTGCTGGGGGCATTGGGTCCAGACTTCCAAGATGTTTTCCTTCCATCGGACGGACAACTCTTGGAAGCCATGACTTCTTATTCATCATGATGAGTTGTATTCGGAGCAGAGTTCGTTTTCTTGTGTCAATCTCCTTAAAAAATGAAACAAGGTGTCTTGAGGATAGTTCTTTTAATGTGTCAACCTTGTTAAAACAATGAAACACGTTCCCGTTCAATTCGACTCTTTGTTGAGATATCGTAAAATCCTAGTCTAGTATTTCTCTTGGTCTCGTAATTTGAACCTTCACTCCATCTGCCTTTCATATGGATTGAAGCTTGGGGGGCATGTACCTCGAATTGAGTCACCATGCTGGGGGCATGCTTACATTTTTCAAGCATAGTTTGTTTCTGTTTCAACCTTGTGTAAAAATGAAACCAGTTTCAAGCATAGTTTGTTTCTGTTTCAAGCTTGTGTAAAAATGAAACCAGTTTCAAGCATAGTTTATCTTTTTTTCAGGCTTGTGTAAAAATGAAACCAACTCCAAGCAGAGTTTCCTAATTTCAAGCTTGTGTAAAAATGAAACCATTCCCATTTTACCTCTTGTGATTGTGATTTTATCGACCCTTTTTTGCCAGATGAGCCTTGATTTTTTCACTCCATTGTCACTATCTGCTTGGCCCATCATATGCCTTCACTTGCTTGTTTTACCCATTCCTGAGGAACCGCTGCAATGAGTGGTCTTGTTAGTCAGCCTCCTAACCTTTATTTTTTCAGAGTAGTTCCAACATCATCGGAACCAGTAGCTACCCTTTGTACCACTCGTTCCTCTAGGAGGAGTCAACTTTCAGCTCTTTTCTGACTCTCTAAACATGAAAAGATTGTTGAGTCACTTGTCATTTTGATCTTGTTAAAATTGGCTGTGAAACGACATCTACCCAGTATACGTTTACCCCTTTTTCGGGATAGGATAGATTATTTATGAAAAAGGAATACCCTAGCCTATCGTGACTAGGAGGTTCTCTCAAATATAGTTTTCTACCTTATCAGATATGTGGGACTCTCTACGAAAAGGGACTGCTGGAGTTTTATTTTCTGTTGTCTTTTAAAACTCTCTAAATATGAAAAGCTGTCGAGTTCTCCCTTTGTCAGACTCGTTAACACTGATGACATCAGATTCTGTCGTAATGATGATACTTGAGTTTCTCCTTCCTAGGGCTCGTTAAATGTACTAGGTTGGATTTGTCCGAAGGACGAACTTATATGACAAGCATATGGTATCCTCTTCAAGCTTATGTAAAAATAAAGAGGTACTCGCTAGAAATGGTGGGGGGGAAATGGAACTAGTATCGTTGTCGTGTTGGCAGTATGTCGCTATTGAACATGGCACTTGTCTGCATTCATGTCAGGTTGGGGACATCTCATCTCATTTTCTGCTTGCCTCCATGGGTTTGGGTAATCCTTTTTGACCTCTCATCTGCTCTTTGCCTCGTCATCATGACCTCATATCTTTTGATGTCAAATACTGCCAAATCCAGTGTCGTGCCATCGATATGTTCAAGAGAAGTTGACCTCTGTAGTTTTAACCCTCCTCTGATTCTCATCTGATCTTGATACACAAATATTATGTTCCTCTATCTCACATCGATGATGTGGGAAACACTATGACCCACCTTCGATCAAGGTCACTTCCTGTTGAATTCAGCTCATTATCCAGGAAGCTGATCTAGAGACTCCCTTCCAGTACCTTGGAGCTTGCATGCCTCAATAGCAGGTTCTTTGCATTCGACGCAAGGTTTTCATCATTGACCTTCGATCAGATGATTCTGTGGGTGTTCGATGCCAGATCACTGTTCACATTCCGTGGATTGTACCTATAGTACCTTGAGGGCCATTTTCATTATTGGTGATTCCTCTCGCGTCTGTTAATAGCTTTCATCATTGGTTGGTAATCAGACGATTTTCTTGCATGTTCGAATTCAACTCACTTATTCACATGTTAGAACTTTCACTCTGTTCAGGTCGAGATGGAGCGCAAGACCCTGGATTTTGTCTGTTGAAATCTAGGCTGCGGATTTTGTGGGTTATCATGATTGGTTACATGACTCATTGATTGGATGGTTGTGACCATACCTGATTCTATTTATCGATCCTCACTGGATGGCTGCGTCCATGCCTCAGATCTTTATTATTGTATACTCTATTATGGATGGTTGCGCCCATACCACGCATCATGTATTTGAGATATCAGTTGTACTTGTCTACGCAGGTTTTTCGATGACAGTGTTTTCTGTTGGACACGTTATCATAAATAATTTCACACCTCTCTCTCTCTCGGGCCTCATGCTTTAGGTGGCATCTGTTACACAGTAATTTGTTACCATCCCTGCAATCCCCCATCCCGCACATTGGAGGGCCTTTTCCGTGACCTGTGAGCAGTGACATGACTTGAAACCACTTTCATGGCATCCCCCTTGACAAGGAAAATCATTCCTTTGAAGATAGTTTCCTGTGAAAAGCCCTAAAAATAGACCTTTTGGCCTTGGCGCGACCAGCTAATTCAGCCCTCGCACCAATGGGGGAAATTCACCAAAGAGGGCGTGCCAACTAGCACTCTGTCCTAGTGTATTACTCGTGCGAAGCTTAACAAGGATTGTTTTTTAAAAATAAATGGCGGAAGTTTGATTCCAACCAACTCTTGAACGAGTCTCTAAAATTATTTGGGAGGTTTGGCTCTGGATCTCCATGTAGGGGAAGTGGTTTTCCACTTATCATGGAAGCTTCCTTGAGGATAGGGCCAATCCTACCATTGTAGGGATCCCATCTCCCCTTCCACCATCTATATAAGCTTGTCATTTTCCCTCTGCAAGCTAGCCTGAATAGAGATGAATCAGTAGTAAGGAGACTATCGTCAGACAGCCGAAGAGAGAGAGCCTTGTCCCATCCTGACGAGCTTCATCGAGACGTGCTCCGTTGTTGACCCGCCGAAGGAAGATCCAGCATCAGAGCTCAGGTTGTATCTTTCTTTCGTTGTGATTAATAATAAACGACTTCGATTATGGTTCCATTCATATGTTCACGTGTTATGTTATGAATTATATCTTCTTTGACTGATATATGGTTGCATGTATTAGGTTTTACGCTTGTGTGTTGTTGTTTCTTCGTGTATGTGCAGGTGTTCGAGTGTGCTAAGCACGGGAATTTTGATCTGCGAAAATGAAGGACAGAAGCGCCATCTTCTCTGCAAACAACATTAGTGTGGGACTTAAGGTAGGTATTGATTGACCCAGCCACCACAAGTGCTAGAACTAACAGAGAAGTACGCGAGACACTAAGGATGCAAAGGAGTTTTTTAGAGATCCTAGAACTGAGAAAATGCAGTGTAGACAACTTAAAAGATAAAAAGCCTTGGTAGCACATGTTGAAGAACCCTCTAGCTTTTAGGAGGCTATACAACATTAGGTTTCGCTTGATGCCATGGTAAAATAATATATTTTTATCATGAAAAATGATGTCTGTGAATTTGTGCCTAGAACAGAGAACATATTAGTTGTACGTTTGAGGTGGATCTACAAGATTAAGTATGTTGTAGATGGAAGCATAGAGAAGTACAAGGCTAGGTTCATGAACCTGGGATATGCACCAAAGGAGGGAATTGAATGTTAGGATACCTTTTCCCCTATTTCTAGATACACCTTGATTAGATATGTTGTGTCCTTAGCAGTGCACATGGGATGGGAAATTCACCAAATGGATATCAAGATAATGTTCTTGAATGGGGTGATAGAAGAGGAGGTGTACATAGAACAATCTGAAGGATTTAAAACCCATGAAAATAAGTCTCATGTATGTAGAATAAATAAAGCCTTATATGGGCTCAAGTAGGCACCTAGAGCATGGTATGGTTGGATTTATGGCTAATTGCAACAGTTGGGATTTGTCAAGAATGATGCAGATCCCAATCTCTACTATTTGATCGTATAGAATGAGACACTAGTTATGGTATTTTATGTAGATGATCTATTCCTTATAGGATCATCTAGGCTCATAAAGGTCTACAAGAAGAACTTGGAAGTTGAATTCGACATGAAGGATTTGGGGTTGATGCACTACTTTTTAGGGTTCAAGGTATGACAGAAGAATGGAGAGATATTCCTAGGACAAGGAAGATATGCCTCATAAATTCTGAAGAGGCTCAAGATGTAGGACTATCGGCCCATGGAAACGTGCATGATAACCAACTGGAAGAAGATAGATGCATCGGGAGACAAGGAAGTGGACCCCACCTTATACATACAACTTATTGGGTCATTTATGTATATGGTCAACACCGGGCCATGCATTTGCTTTGATGTCAACACTCTCAGAAAGTTCATGGTAGAACCAAAGAGGGTACATTGGAAATCATCTAGGCACATTCTCAGATATAAGCAGGGAATATTCAGATATGGGTTGAAGTAAACCCGAGGAGATGATTTCAGATTGAGTGGTTTCACAGATGCAAATTTGGCAACAAGTTCAATAGATCAGAAAATTACCATCGAGTATTGATTCAACATCGAATCAGGGATGACCTCCTGGTGCAGTAGGAAGCATAATTTCGTAGAAATGAGCTCAAAATAGGCGGAATATTTGGCATCAAGAAAAACTACATATGAAGTCACATGGCTTAAAAAACTGCTAGTTAACCTATTCAGAAGAAATATGGATGTGACCAATATCTTTTGTGATAATCAAAGTTCACAGAATCCATGAACTGAGAAAAGGAAATGTATTTCTGGGAATCAAGTATTTCATGATCAGTCAAAGAACATCGAAATCAGGTGTCATTTTATTAGAGACCGCGTTCAGCGTGGGGTAGTACATTTGCAGTACGTCTCCACTAGAAATCAGGTGGCAAACATACTCACCAAAGCTCTAGGAAGGGCCAAGTTTTTTCACTTCAAGGAGCAGATGGGTATGGTAGAGAATCTGTTTCAGTAGCATAAATAGGTGATATCTCAGCAACAAATGCAGTATTTGAGAGGGAGTTATAGTATGGATGCAATGTTGATCAACAAATGTATACTTGTAGAAACAACAAAGTAATTGGTAGACAACATATTAGACATCAACAATGCAGAGGGATATGCTTCAAAGTCATAGCATTGTGTATAAGGGCATATTTTTTATAGCACATTCCTCACTAAGAGGGAGTGTTGATTTTTGGTAGCATCGGATGCGATATAAGTCTCAAATTTTTTGGAGAGGCTTAGACACATGTATTCTAATTAACCTAGAAATAGTTTTGGGAAATTCCACACAGAGTCAGTTTAATTTGATAAATTAATTATTTTAATGAGACCCTAAGTCTAAACTTAGGAAACCAAAATAATTAATGGATATTAACTTAAATTCTGCATGTAACTTCTAGAAGAAGATAAAGATCAAGTCAAAATGATCTTAGCCATTGATTAGCTTCTAATTTGGGCCGTTGAATATCAACTAGAAGATTATTTAAGGAAGCTTGAGGGTCATTTGGAAGAGACACTAGTGCAGATACTTAGTTTCCCAAGCAATTCGATTTTCTTAGTGGCTGAAGTTCAGCAAGAGAAATTGATTCAGAGGGAGAGTTGCAGGTCGAAAGGACAGAACGGGTATCAACATCAGTCAGGAGTGGAAAGGCAGGTGATGCAGTGTAGATAAGGGAAAATACACAAGCAAAAAAGGGACAATGTAGTGGAGTGACGCAGAACTGTGTAGTGCTAATGCAGTGGTGATGCAGGAGGGCCAGCAGGGCCTCACAAAGATCAAATTTTCGTCAGAAATTTGTGAAAAAAATTCTCCAATGTTATCATAGATATTTACTTTCATTACTATAGATTTATATTTGTAAAAGAAACTTTTGTTGAAGAATAATAAAGAAACCATCATCTGATGCACTATTTTTCCTGCATTGGGTTTTTCCGAGGACAATTGTCAACAAATAATTGTGTAACTCTTGTGCTAGTATTTATTTATATTTTTGCTCGGTATTTTATTTTTGAAGGCTGTAGTATAATTTATTTCAATATTTACTAAAGTAATTTCTATAAATAACTTGTTGTTGAATAATAAGTAGAAGAAATAATATCAAATACTGTAGTAGGATTTAGTTTTAGAAATTCTCACACTATTCATGACAAGGATTTCTTCAAACATGTCACAAATGTGTAATCTACAGGTTTAAACAACAAATCTAAGAATAGGGGTCTCATACTTATCTAATATTCACTATGAAGCATTGTACCATTGTCACATTAGCTGCATTATCATCTATTAGTTCATATATTCATTGTTCATTCAAATGCAAGTCAAAACTTGATGAGAGACATACAACATCACTATCATATTACATGCTCATAACCAACATAATAGAAACAAAAATATCACGGATACAATAACCATATAATCCTCATACAAACTAGTATATTACTCATGAAATAACAAGGAAAATGAGCCTCTTATTAATGTATGCAAAGGCCAAACAGGTTTGGGACTTACATGAACCACTTGACCATAGATTGGTTGAGGCAAATATCTTTTTAGCCAATCACCCCCATGCCATATTCCAAGCATGAATGTGGGACTCAAACTAAAAGAACCAACTAGGTATTCCTGAGGCTAAACCACCTCACCCTCATCAATATAAATTGACTTACCACAATTCTCAGCGAATCACTAGGCCAAAATAATAAACATGTAATACCATGCTTTACCATGATCTCCACCAGATCAGTATGCCAAAAAAAGCATGGATGCCACCAGATCTCTCCACCTACACCGTGAGGCATTTTCCTCTCTCCTAGTCTCTAGGCTTTACCACAATCCACATCGGATTGTTAGGCCCTAACTGAGACTCCACCCTCCAAGCTGCTAGTGTTAGTTTTTGAATCCTACCACTAGTGATAAAATAGACTCTTATCATGTCTTTTTAGGGTCCTATTTTAAAAATTTTATCATTCCATTAGGTCATCATCCAAAAAAATTTGTCACTTGATGTAGATCTAGGTCTGAATTCACTCCTTTCAAAATTTTACTACTTGCTGGCTCATTCCACCTCTCAGCTGAGTGTACCATAATTCATGAGTTTTCATCATCATTACATTCATTTTCATCATGGTTTCATTCATTCCAGAGTCTCCAATAAGTATTAGGGTTCAAAGGTCATTAAATCACCATTTCATGCATAAAGTTCAACAAGTGAAGGAGTGACAATAAAGAAATTTCATCAGTAAATTTGATTCAAAGAAAAATGTAATTTTATGTTCCTAATTTGTAATAAGTAGTTCATATTTCCTAAGCCTCATATCTCCATCACCAAATGATCAAGGTTCCAAGAATCCAGTCAGTGTTCCTAAGCCATCAAAAGATAAAGTTCAAAGGTTAAAGGTAAAAAGAAATGTAAAGTTGATTTTGAGAAAAGGAAATGTGGGTCCAAGTCTATTTAATGATATTTCTCGAGGTATAAATGGCCCTAAAAGACAAAAATTCATTCATTTTCATTATCCAGCATCGAGCTCTCAAATTTTCCAAAGAAAAAAACCAAAATTTCCTTCAAAAACTTGAGTTCAGGGTCCATCGATGCGCTTTTTCCAAGGCATTGCGACTTTTGCAGTGTTCGTTGCACCTTTCTCAAGTTTGTTGTGCTTTTTGCAGTGAAGGAGCTACAACCTCAAATCTTGTCTCCAAGGGTTCTAAACAACAATAAAAAATTTCTTCACTCATTTGCAAGTAAGCTAAATCTTCTAAGCCCCTCCTTTCATCTCATGGTCATAATGTTATGGTGTAAACCACTCATTGCTATCCATGCCATGTTTTAGTAATTAAACTCTATTTTTTAATTACCTCCCTCACACTCTAATTGACTCAGCAGTACCCCCACATCTCTTCATTCCCCACTCATTAACTATATTCCCTAAAACCCTACCCCTACGCTGCGCTTTTCTAGGCAACTAGACTACATCCTTGCAATTGAATTACCTACCCCATCCCCCTTATAATTTCAACTCCCCATCACTTCCCTAAGCTTCCTAACTCCCTTACAGCCTTCCCTAAATTTTCCCTCACCTATCCCAAATCCCTATCCCTACAATCCCACTCCCTTTTCCCTCCCCTTCTCCCCTAGGATTTTTAAGAAAAACTGAACATAATGGAGGGGGAGAGAAACACCACATAAGAATAGAATAAAACATACAATAAAGGAGGGATAATTTTGAAGTTAGAGCCATCAGACACTAGGTAATTGATGTCATCACCCTTAGCAACCAAATGTCTCCATCATGTAGGATGTTTTGAGTTTTTGGAGATGGTTCAAAGAGTGTAGAGCCATCCTAATTTGACCAAGATCTTCATTACCAACCTACAAAAAGTAAGTGACCATTGTAGTGGTGACATTTAACATTTCTATAGACATCATTACAACAAAAATATGGATACCTAATGTAGGTGAAAAGTGGTTCAAAACTCAAGATTTGGACACCCAACTATATGAACCTTACCTTAAAGTAGCACACAAAGACAACATTAAGAAATTTTTTCCTTTTGGTCAGTTTCTTAACAAGTTTTCTCCCTTGATGAATATCATCATGAAATAATTCACTTGTGAGGGAAGATTCTCCAGGTTCTATAGCTATCACATCAGCTTACTCATGCATTTCACTAGGGTGAAATTTATTAACCTTCCCTATTTTTTGTACAGGAGCCTTGACAAGATGGCCTACATAGTGCAGAAAAAAGAGTATGAGCTTCAAATGAACAACCTCTTTCATCAGTCACTCATTAAAATCATTTTCCTTCATCACCTCAAACAATTTAACATTGCATGGGAAACTTTCATTGAAGCAGAGATCTTCACAACACCACCAAATCATTCTGCCAGACCTATTCCACCATCAACATCAGTTTCTCACAAGCGAACTAGGTTATCTAGCAAGGCTACAGTCAAGAAAACTAAGAAGGAAAAAGAGGTCAAAACATATCAGGTAAGACATAGGTAAGTGTTTTCTCCATAGATTGTGGAAGGGGCCTTGCCTTCTACATCAAACAAGGATATCATAAGCAACAGGAGGTAGTTGTTGAAGAGAAAGAAACCCTTCACCATGAGGAAGAAAAGGAGTTTGAACTAGTGGACTTGGATGTCCAAGATGAATAGGAAGCCTTAACCCTGGTCATCAAAGAGGAAGATTCCAAAATCAGAGAGTTGCAAGATAATTAAGGCAAGAGCTCAATTTGTCATTTCCTACTTTGACCAAGAAAAAAAACAATTGAGTGACAAACAAATACTCTTGGAAATGGACTTCCTGAATGCTAGGAGGCAAGATGTCAAGGGAAAAGTCGTGATGGCACGTGATGATTATGATGAGGACGAGGCTCAAATATCCAAGAAGAGACCAAAAACAAGGGGCCTTAAAAGAGCATTGGAGCAAGAAAAACAACCTGAAGCAGAAGAACTCACCTTTGAGGAAATAATTGCAATAGAAATCAATGATGAAAAAGAAGTTTGGCTTGAAAAAGTGAACATAAACCTAGATAAGCTCCTTCGCAAGGCCAACAAGAACAATCAGATTTTGAGGCACTTGGATGACCGCTACAATACCATAAACAAGATTTGCAATATCAAGATAAACCAATTGACGGATAAGCGCAAGGAAACCCTAATCAACCAAAAGGAGAAGGGTAAAATTGACTTACTTGTTGATGCCTCCTTGGTAGCTTGACATTATTTATCAAGACTTCATCCAAAAATTTTGAAGGTTTTTGGGCAAATTTTTAGTTTTTTGAGAATTTTGATCAAAATTTTCAAGCTTTTTGCACAGTCACCCTGCAAAGAGCGCAACGTGGGCCACATTGCGTTTTTTTTTAAGGCCTCTAAATGAGGAAAAATCTACATGGTTGGATAGAGAATGGTCTATATATCAAGTTTTGACTATTGGAATTCAAAAAAAAAAAATCTTTTGATAGGTGGAAAATCCCAAAAACCTCCTTAAAAACACCTTTCTGCCACCTTTTTCAGCCTCGCATTGCGCTTTTTTACCAGTCTTGAGAGATTTCATTTTTGAGGAGCTTAACTCTATCATTTTCAATGCTTGAGGACATTTTTTACAACTAGACAGGAATATATTTCCAATGAGATATCTTGGGCTCAATTTGGACTTCAGGAAGGTAGTCAAAAGTTGATTTGAATACCCATGTTTTGCTTTTTCCCAGGCATGTTGCCCTTTTTGCAAGGATGCTACACTTTTTCCAGTCTCTTGTTCTCTTCAAAATTTTCACTTTTTCTCAGTTGATTCATGAATTACAAGGATTTTTACTAATGTAAATGTAAAATTCAAATGTAATTATGTCTTTTATAGTTACTAGAGGTATATGCATCAAGTAAACTTGTAATTTTGGGTCAAGTGAATTAGTTTCATCAAAGATATGGATGAGTTGGTTGACCTCCCTAGTCATTAGGATTCCAGTTGAGGACTTTGGGGAATAGCTCCATAAGTCATGGGTTCGACCCCTGAGAGTGGGAGAATATGTTTTTGGTCCATATCTTTCATTTACTTTGTCATTGTAAGGGTTGGATGATGTGTAATTGATCTTTGAAGTACACTAGTGTAATCAGTTATTTTTGGCAGGAACTAATAGACATAGTTGCAACTATTTTGGTGGGATTCCTGTGGTATGTGTTTTGGTAGTGTTGCCTCTTATGTATTATGATTTCCATATTCATGCCATCTCTCAGTGCGATTGATTCCTAAGTTAGATAAGCATAATTCATTATTTGATGCTCTGTTTTGGAGAAATTATTACAATTATGTTGATTTTCTTCTGATTGGAAATAATTCATGAGTTCCATGCCTGTTTTGAAAACCCTAGCAGTCTCTCACACTCATCAAGATACCTAAATGTGCTAAATTATGTGCCTACCTTGCCCCATCATAGATTTGCAATTATGATCCTCATTACCCTGACCCGGTTTCTTCCTTGACCTAATTTACCATCCAGCGCCGAAAATCAATCAACCAAACCCTAGAGCCTACTATACCTAGCCTAAAATCCTCATTATCCAGTAAATTTGGCTATGATCTCATGGATAGAGCCTTCTCCTACCTATTAGGGCTAGCTACTAGGCAAAGCGGTCTATGGTTAGCTTTGCTGGTCTCCTTCTCAACCTTTGGAGATCCGATGGAGGGATAACATAGGCTTTAACATATATCCCATACTGGGATTTCTAATCTTGATGGAGAGCACCCACCTCTAATATTTATTATATATCCCTCCATTCACTAGTTTAGCATTCCTAGGCCCACTGATGCACACAATACTTGGATTTACCACAACCTACAATACGATTCAGGGGTTTCTAGGCCAGTAGCTTTACCACAATCCACAATCTAGCTCATGGATCGCTAGGCCATGTGTTCTTTATTTCAGAGATCTATTAATTTTTGGGTAGCATCGTTTGTGCTCTAGCTCTGAAAATTTGTGGAGGGGCTATAACACATGAGATCTCCAAGACCCAAAAATCATTTGGAGAAATTCCACCGGAAACTCAAGTTATTCCAATAATTGATTATATTCCAACTTAGGGAAATTAAATAATTAAAGGGAATTAATTTTAACATGTAGGTGAGAATGTTCTAAGTGACGAGGATCAATTTTTTTCCAATTTTAGTTGTTGATTAGAGAAAATATCACAATCATTGGTTGTTCAATAAGAAAATTATTAAAGGAAGGTTTGGGGTCAGTTGGAGAAGCCACACATAGCGATAGCACTTGATCTAAGTAGAAATTATGGGGCATGCTTTGAAAATAATTTTTGAGTGAGCCTGCAGTGCAACGAGGGGCATATTGGCAGAGGGATTTCATATCCAAGGCAAAGAATACATTGGCAGAGAGGCAAATCCGTACCAAAGGAGTAGCATGGGCCAAGGAGGAGTGAAATAAAGGTAGCGTAAGCCTAGCAGGGGTGATGCAGAGGTAGTGTAAGCCCACTAGGGGTGGACGCAGAGGTAGCATAAGCCCACCAGGGGTGACGCAGAGCCAGAAGGATGCAGAGCTGGAAGAGGCTGACGCAGTCACTTAGAGAGTTGTGCTAGGGTTTTAGTGGCTCAGAAAGGGCTCGTATTCAATAGATATATAAGGGGTGATTTAGTGACTACGTAGGCACTTGTGGGTTTCTTCATCCTTAGCTGAATCAACCATACTTTATGTCTATGGAGATAGAGTTACTTCTACCGGTATTTTTTATGTTGGGTAAACCACTACTAGTACCCTATATTGTATTCAAAATTATCCATAATAATAAAACCCTCAAGAGTTGTTGCACCGGTTTTCCCCCATTGGGTTTTTCCGGGGACATTTGTACAAAAAAATTATGTTTCCTTTGTCGAATGTGCTTAATTATTCTGTATGTGTAGGCTACAGTGTGTTTTCTTCAATGTTTTCTGAATATTTCTGAAAATAACTTGTTAAATTAAAAATAGAAGTAGGAGAAGTAAACCAGTTTTCTGAAGTAGGATTTATGTAATAAGGATTCAGAATTTTTCAGAAGATCCACCTCACTCAGTTTCGAATCCATCCAACGATCCAACTCAACAAAAACATGAGAACCCCTTCACACCATGGCTATTTGGAAATGGCAAGGCTAGGCTGAAAATGACTGTCACACCTAGAATAACCCATGCCCATGACAACAAGAGAACCAATAACACACATCCAACACCATGCATGCCAAATCTAGCAAGGAAATCACACATGCAAATCTATACCTGCAAAGAATCTTGTTTTAGCTTCTTGATCTTTCTCTTCCTTGTTTGATCTTTTCTTCCTCTTGTCTTCTTTTGCTTTCTTGATCCAATGATGAGGTTCTCCAAGAAAACTATAAGTGTCCAAGAGTGTGATAGAGATAGAATAAAGAGAGCTCCAAAACTAAACTCACAAAAGGTATCAATTGATCCTTAGAATCCTTTTTATCAATGAGGCATCTATTTTCTTCATTTTCCATTATTTTCCTTCATTTTCCTCCTCACATGCAACCTGTGACCTTTCACCTTCATTTTCTCCTAATTTTCATTATTTTCATAAATAAAATTCCAATTAATGTCCTTTTCCTTTCCAAAGCCTTTTCCAATTTCCTTTAGCCATAATAAACCATATGAACACCCATACTAGGATTTTTTTTCTCGATATTTAGCTTGGAATACGTTTCCCATGACCTTAGTTATTATTTTTCCTTTATTAAATTTTATTACATGGAATTTTCACTAGGTTTGTTACATTATCCAATTCATACAGTGATCATACTTGTTATCCTTACAATTAATTTTCCATATTGGCTTGAAACCAATGTTTTATTCCTTAGGAACTGTTATACGGAATTCTAATATACGGATAAACTAGATTCACTAAGTGTGGTGTTCCTTCACTTAGAACAACAGAAGAAAGAAAAATATTCTTTTCTCTAAGAAAAATATATAGACAGAAAGGAAATAAACCTACTTGTAATCATTTCGCTCTCTTTCTATTTCTTTTGTTGTTGTCGTCACTCTCAATCCAAATAAAGCCGCTAGATCGATACGTGCAATCAAAGAAAAAAGACAACAAACAACATAGAAATATACAGTATCTATCTACCTTAACCAAATTGAAATGATTAGATTTGAGAATACATACACAATTGAGAATACAATTCCCAGGATATAAGCATATGTATGACATAAATAACATATATCTCTATTAAGAAAGTAGGAGGAGAAGATTACAACCAATAGAGCGATTCATCGTTAAACTGCTCCAACTTCATTCTGTCCTCATCACATGAAGCATCATCTTAGCAACATAACATTACTCCAGCCCTCAATAATTGAGAATCCAACATCATAACATTACACAAATTTCTTCCTCCCTGGCACTTAGATGAGTGCTCAATTTATAGGGAAATTGGAGGTTGTTTCTCAATAAATGGAATTGAATGGCTTTCTAATAATAGGCGAGACATGTTTCTAGGTTCAATGGCGATGAATGAACACATGTATTTGAAGTATGAAACCTATGAGCTCTTCTAGAAGGCACTGGACATGTGGAGATTCCCAGAACAATGATGATTTCACTCCTAGGATACCAACACACCTTTAAGTGTCTGGAAGTGCTCTACAGAGCCCCCTTGCATGGGGTTAAGTTCTCTGCAAAGTAGTTAGGCCCATGCAGGGGTACTTTGATGAGTCAATGGGTCATATAATCTCTACTTTAAACATTGGAAATCTCATGAATTAAAGCCATCAATGGAATGACTTCTCTTAGGGCATATAACAACTGAATGAGGGGATGATAGACCCTGTTAATATTGAATTTGAGGATGATAGACCCAGTTCATACTCGTATTGGGTGATGATGCCCAAATTGACCTGTAATAGCTACCCCCTAAAGCATGAAGTCTAAATAATGATAATATTTGGATGAGATGCTTTACGATGTGATGAGTAGGATCTGAAGTGGATGGTGACCTGCATCGATTTGCAATACATTACATCATGATATCTTATATATTGGACATGAATTTCTAAGGGAGGCATACCCATGCTCAACACATAGAATATCATAACATGTACATAAATCAGACATTAGTTTATAGATATAGAGATGCCTACAGATATAGGCCCATGTTCAAATGATGATCTATATGTAAAGCCATTGTACGGATTATGTGGTACAATTCCTAAAATCGCAGCTCGGATGGATGAAACTAGATCGTGGGTCTTCTATCTCATTTACTCGATCATTCAAGTACAAGTCTAACCATGCGAATATATGATCTGAAATCGAACATGGGAAGACATCGTCTGATTACCAACTGATGATGTAAGTTGTTAACAAATGCGAGAGAAACCACCATTGATGTTATTGATTATCAAGGTACTGCAGTACAATCTGGAAGGTGTGAATAGATGATTTGATGTCGAACGCTAAAATAAATCTCTCAGTTGAAGGTCTGGTGATGTCAACCTATTGCCATAAGAAAGAAACATGTTGATGATGTAGCAAGCTGCAAGGTATTGGAAAGATGTTTCTAAGTTAACTTCCTAGATGATGAGTTGATGTTGACAGGAAGAAACTTTATCACGAAACGAGAGTAATGATTTCAGACACAAAATGTGACTTGATGTAGCAATGTTCAGGGATGCAAGTCATGAAAATGAAGGTTTATGAATATTGCAGAAGATGAGGAATTATTGGATCACTTCTTTTGAACATATCGATGACATTGAAATGAGTTGGCAGCATTGACCTAAAACCCAAGTGATGGATGGTATGATAGACCATAGGTATGATAGGCCTTCAAGAAGATTACCCAACCCAAAAAATCATGGTGAGGAAGTGAAAGTGTCATGTTCAAGAGCGACCTGCTACCATAAAGTGTTCTATAATTTTTCCCAAAATTTCCCCACTCATTACTGACCAGTACCTCTTTATTTTTTAAGAAGCTTTAGGAGGGTAACATATGCTTGATCTATATAATTCAACCCTTCGGGTGAATCCATTATTATTTAGTGATTTAACGAGTCTAGTGATAATGAAACTCGATATTTCCATGATTGACCATTTCGTCGCTATTTTATGTTTTAATAAGTCTAACGACAGTGAAAACCCAGTCATTTTTCATATTTAGAGAGTTTGAAAAAGAGACGAAAAGAAAACTCCATGAGTCCTTTTTCGTAAATTTTTCTCTCAGGTAAGAAAAAGTCTAAAATGATATCTAAGAAAACCTCTTAGCCATGTTCAACTAAGGTGTTCCTTTTTCGTAAATAATATATCTCAATCAAAAAATGGTTAAACTTATACTGAGTAGATTTTGTTTCATTTACTTTTACGAGCTCGAAAATACAAGTTCTCGGTAATATTTTCACATTATCAGAATTTGAAAAGAGCTAAAACAAGACTGCAAGGGGTTCATTTTTTGCATTTATCAAAGCTCAAAAAAGAGATAAAAGTGTGCTTTAATTTCCTTTTTCATGTTTATCAAAGCTTGAAAAAAGAGGATAAAAGTATGCTAAGTGGTAAAATCATTTTTGAATAATAGTGCACTTCAAACTCACTGTATCAGCTATAAAACCTATTCAGAGAACCATCAAATGGATTAAAAACTCATGTTTCATAGTAAAAATGAATAAAAACAATAGTCACATCATTAAACATGAATAAAATAATCAAAATGACTATTAAAAAGAAGTTTTTACCATTTCATTTTATCATTCCATAGTTACCATTTGAAATTTAGGAGCTCTAAACCAGTTTTTCCCTCGAACTTCAGCGGTTGATTTCGATATTTTCAGTGGAATATTTCTCATGTCGTTTGATCTAGGTTGGAGCTATGAACCTTCTCTTTCTTTTAGTATCATTTATGTTTCATTTCATGGTAATTTTTTAGGGTTTTGATCCCCTTAATGTAAATATACAACACTTTGAGTGAAACACACCCTTAAATGTCGAAATGTGCATTGCAGAGCACTGAAAGTGAAGCTTAGGTGCATCTTAACTGCTCTATCCATTGACCAGGTGTGCGTTGAGTGCATTTCCAAAGTAATTTTTTTTTTTTGTGTGCTCAAGAAAGAAATGGATCCTAATGAATCTTATGGTTGGCTTTCAGGTACTGATTGGATCAAAATGACTATTACATGGCGAGAAAGAGAACATGAAGAAAAAGACATGATTTCCCTAAATGATTTGGCTACTGTAAGAATCCTTAGGGATTGTGGGTTGCTTAAGTACTTCAGTTTATCAGGGATGAGACAACATATGGAACTATTGGAGTTCCTATCTCGTTCATCGGATCTGGAATTGCAGGCTTTTCACATTGGGGACAAGTACTCCCAATATTGGTTGAGGATGTTTACTTTCTCACAAGATTATCGAGACATGGTTATGCTATTTCCCTTGCGGGTTCTGCTCTTGGAGGGGAGACAGTGAAGGATTACATACGCAAGTATTGTCAGCCAGGTACTGAACCTAGAAAATATGGGAAAATAAACGTTCATGATGTACGTGATTTTCTTGTGAGAACCATCCTTTTTACTATTGCAGAACTTGTTGGTTCTATGACACTACATGTTGTAAATCGATCATACATGCAGTATGCTCTTGAGTGTCTTGAACCGAAAGTATTCAACTGGGCTAAAGCAGTACTCTTTCAGATGAAATAACAACTGACTAAAGAAAAGGGTGGCAGGAAGAAGAATTTTAGTTATGGATTGATCCTAATTTCCTTCATTTTAGAGTGAGTTCCATTGATGCAACCGCAACATGTTATACTGAGTATATCTGGTCCTAGAGATCCTCGGATGTAGAGATGGGTTGAATTGATGTCTAGACATGCTGGTCAATCAACCATCATATTCTCTACTGAATTATTTACCTGGCTCCGAGGATAGATGGTTGCCATACAGGAGTATCCATACACAGGCATATATTTCCGTGGATATCTAGACTTGATTTTACCAGATGGTGCTCAATGGGGTGCAATGAGTAAAAATGTTTTGACCATTTTTATTTTATTTTTAAGGTTTATACATGTTTTTGTATCTAATGTTTTCCAAGACTAAACTTAAGTTTTGATTTACACAGATGTGGGTCGCGTTCAAATAGTGGGTCGACCAGAGCAGGTAGTAGATGAGCCAGCATAGAGGACTATCAGGAGAGAAGTCCTTTGAGATTTATATTTTATTGAGAATCTTGCTGAGTTGTAGCAGCATGTCGAGGGATTAACTCTTAGGATACCGGATTGTCGGTTCGAGGAGTTACCTATGAGGCTGCAGCACCATACTGTTGGTGTTACTAGGCATTGGATGAGGCTATTGCGCAAGATAGCTAGAGCAGTTTCTTGTTATCATGAGCATAACTAGTTTTACTTTGACATTTTTGTATACATTTTGAGGTGAGATGAACAATGTGTCTTGGGCACAAATTTTGTAAAAACCTAAACTATCTATCTATTTGTTTTTATTGTTTTCCTATGTTTAATGTGCAATCCTATTCAATTATGTGATGTGAATTGAAATTGTATCTTTACATGTTTTTCAAATGCCTATTTAAAACATAATTCACTAAGGAATCAATTGATGTGTTCAAATTTCTAGAAATGTGTTGATATTGAATGTAATCCAAATGTATTTTCAAAAGTCGAAATCTAAGGAACATATGATATAGATGCTAGTGTTGTATTTTAGACGGTATAGACACTAGTAAGTTGCAGTATGACAAGTTGTGAATCTAACCTAATGATGATGCAGTTAATGCCAAATGAAATGGCATTAAAGAGAATTTTGATCAACGCACTATACTCAACGATATTGTTTGTGGATTGACTGATATAGATCCCTTGAAAACTCATTAAATTTCCACCTAGAGTGAAAATTTCCCATGCTGTAGAGGATAGATTCTGCTTACTACTACTAGCACCATCGATGTACCCAACGAACGGTTCCAAATATTCAGTCATCTATGATAAAATGTAAAGTGGATTACTAACTTCAAGAAAAATCCAAAAAACAAACTAATACAATTAATGCAAATCAAAGCATATACACAATATGATACAAAAGTTTACCACGCTCAATTAAGCATAGTAACATTTAAGATACAACCCATTTCGAGGCTACGCCAATGAAATTACATCATAATCAACTAACTCGTAGCTGCACTTAGCCAAAACTCTTTTGACAATGTAGGGGCCATGTCATAGTGGCTCAAATTTTCTTGTTCCTATCAAATCAACTTTCTAATCATAAAGCAAGACCAGGTCTCCCTCTGAGAAGATGTGAGGCTTGACATTGCGGTCATATTGTGCCTTGATTCATTTCATATGCGCTTTGTTGGACAATGCGTCTTCACGACGCGTTTCATCTAGATGGATGAGGTTCAAAAGACGTGATTCTTCATTAGAGGTGTCAGGTAACAAGTCAATAGCGAGTTTTAATGACATAATTTCACATTGGATTGGTCAGATATCTTCCAGACCATACACCAACTTAAAGGGAGTAAATTATGTTGCATTTCTCATAGAGGTTCGATATGCCCACAAAGATTAGTACAAGATTAAATTATAATTTCTTTTATGAACCCCTATCATCCATTGAAGCATTCGCTTAAGGATCTTGTTAATGGATTCAACTTGCCCATTTGATTGCGGATAATAAGGGGTAGAACTATCATCCGAAATTCCTAATTTGGAAGTCAACTCATTCATCATGTTATTGTGAAAATGCTTATCATGATGTGTAACTATAGCTTATGGTACACCAAACCGAGACGTGACATGATTGAAAAAGAAAAATGCAGTTGTTTCACCTGTGTTATTGAATGTAGGCATCGCTTCAGCCCACTTGGTAAAGTAGCTCATGGCGAAAATAATATAACCATGCCCCCTAGCTGAACAAGGGTTGCAGGTCATGAAGTCGATGCCGCCTTTTGAAAATGGTCCCACATCGATGACAAGATACATTGGTGCTGGTGGAATGCAGATTTTATGATCAAATATCTAGCACGCATGAAAAATTCTGACCACAAGGATGCAGTCGCGAAATATGGTTGGCCAGAAGTAACTAGCATGGAGAATCTTCTGTGCAATAGTGTAACCAAACAAATGTCCAACACAAGCACCAACATGAAAATAATTTAGAAATTTCTTGGCCTCCTCATGAGTGACGCACCTCCTTAAAATTGTATCGACACCATGACGATAAATTGTATCACCGACGATCAGATAATATTTGGCTTTGTATCGAATACATCGCTATTGTGAGAAAGAGGTATTGGGTCAGAAAGTTTGGGTTTGGAGATAAATGATAAAATCCCCACAACAAGGGTTAGATGACCCAATCAGAAACAAAGAATCATCTGGAATTGATGGTTCTGATGTAGTTTCAGTACTATCAGAGGGAAGGTCACAGAGAAGCTCAGCTAAAACTAATGACTTCTTTGACTTGGATTTGATGAATTCCAAATCAAATTCCTGCATAATGACAATCCATTTTGAATATTTTCCCCCTAGAAATTGACGTGATAGAATGTATGTGATAGGGTTGCAATTCCAAATTACAATGGTCTTTCGAATTAGGATATAATGGTGAAATCTTTAGACAGCTTGAACGACCACCAAGGCGAGCTTTTCGACGTATGAATAGTTAACTTCCATATCATTGAGATTACGACTAAAATAATATATCAGATGTTATATCCCATCTTCCTCATGGACCAAAACCATAGAAATAGTCGTATCTTCCACGATGATATACAAGAAATAATCACTCTAATAATTAGGAGGATACATTAATGATTCTTGGATCAGGGTATATTTAAGAGCATGAAAAGAAGCTTGCACAACCTTATCCCAATGGAAGGGAATCCCCTTTTTCAAGAGACGAGTAAATCCTTAGCCATTTCAGCATAGTTTGGTATGAACTTCCTTAGGAAGTTAGCCTTTCCTTGAATTTTCTGTAACTGAAGTAAGTTTGATGGCGCAGGAAAATCAATAATGGCCTAGACCTTTAGTGGGTCAATTCAAATTCCATATTTTGAGATGACAAATCTAAGAAAATGACCAGAACCAACAGAAAACACACATTTTTGTGGATTGAAGCATATATTGTAGTGTCGGCAATGTAGAAATATAGCTCTCAGATGTGCCGGGTGATCAGTCTGTTTTTGTGAATGTGTGGGTAAATGGTCTATATAAGGTTGAACAATGTTCTTAATGTCATGGAAAGCATAATCCATTGCTCTTTGAAATTTTTCCCCAATTTTATTTAAACCAAATGAGAGTTTAAGATAAGAAAATTTTCCCCAGTGATAGATGAATGTCGTCTTATATTGGTCCCCTGGGTGAATATTGATTTGATTGTAACCGAAGAATCCATCCATGAACGAAAAAATTTCACAGTTGACACATTCGTCAATAATTTGGTCGATAAAGGGAGTAGGATAGTTGTCTTTTGGAGAAGCAAGATTGACATCCCAATAATAAACACACATTCTAATTGTCCCTTGTTTCTTCATGACAAGAAAAATGTTGGAAACCAAATGATTAAGCAGAATAGGGTAAATGAAACCAACACACAAATTTTTTTCAACTTATGCTTTAATGGCAGCAGCCTTCTTCGAATGAACAGGATGAAGGCATTGACATACCAGTTTGACATCAAGGTACATTTTAATTGTGTGTTCAACAATTCTAGAATCTATGTCTGACATTTCCTCATAAGACCAAGCAAACATATCTTGGAATTCATGAAAAAGAGAGCTATAAGTGTCTAGTTCAGATGCAGAACAAGACACACTAACATGAATGTTTTCTACAATGCCAGGTTTGGTCGAAATATTGATAGAAATTTTTTCTTCAATATTTGACAGGTTTTGCTCGGATTCGATGGCATTAATTGGAGCATAATTCAAAAATAAGTCAGAGATCATAGGGTGATATAGTTCAATAAGATTATACTATTTGTAATCTAGAAGACGGGAATGATGATGATAATCGTCCCACGGTTCTCCTTTTGGCATCATGGCTTCCAAAATGTTCTCATCAGTCAAGAATGTGGATGAAAAAGGATTGGATGGAGTACCAAAATATAATGAACGATCAACCCAAATGATCGGTGACAATGAATCAGGATGCACCACCAAAGTCAAGAAAATTGATTGCTATGCCAGCTCAATTGGGCTTGGCGGTAGAAATTCACCCAAGATATCTACTTCAGAATCATTGGTAATTTTCCTTAATTCAGATTAAGTGGAAGATATCGTGCAACAGGTCTCTATTCTTGCAATTTTTGTCGTTGTCGCAGGCGGTGGTAATGAGCAGGTGCCAATTAGGGAAGAATCCCTTAAGAGTCCTACGCCAATTTTTTTAGGTGCTAACTGGGGTGCGTGAACTAACAGAAAGCTTCCATATACCTGGGAAATAGAGGCAAAGAAGGCAAGTTGATTGATGACTGTGATAATGCCTTTATGAGGGAAGGCGATCATCTGAAAGTAAGTAGATATGATCGCAGTCATAGCATAAACCCATGGCCTTCCAAGTAAAATGTTGTATTCAAGGGGTCCGTCAATGACCTCAACTTCAATAGTTACAGTTTTTCCCCCTAGTTTGACATGCAAGTTATTGATGATACCGCAAGGCTTATATGTACGACCATTAAAAGCTTTCAACATCATAGACAATTGAGATAAGTGAGGCAAGCCAAGTGACTTCCAGAAGTTGAGAGACATAATGCAAGTAGATGCTCCCTCATCAATAATAGTGCCATGGACGAGGTGATTTAGAACATTTGATTGGATTGAAAAAGCTAATTTGGCTAGTAATTGTGGCACATAGATCGTGTGATAAAGACTACAAGATTAGAATATGTCGAATTGATTCCACCAATTGTCGACAACAAGGCCTGCTTCTGGGAGGGAAAATTTTGAAGTACCTCAAGCATCGACATAACTGAAGGTGATTGCACCAAATCTTCAACTCTATTATAATTTTGAGTTGCGTGAGCTCAAGGATTGAATGTCGATTTGTGAACGACTCCCTTCAGTGGCTCTATTGTTAACTCTTGAATAGCAGCTGGAAAAATTGATTCAGGGGATAGATTCATGGTCGAGGTAGTAGGTTGATCGATAACCTAACTACCATAATATTTATTTCGCATAGACACCAAAACATCAGTTTTTGGCTTTGTGACAAATAGCATAAGCACTTGGGAAATAGAAGCGGGATCCGTAGCAACCATTTTTGTGTCTAGATTCGGAAAAGGATTTGTCAACACATCCGATGCAGCCAAGGTCTTAAGAAAATCTGAGACTTCGGGGCGGTGAGGACAATGTCAAAAAAATTGCTCCTCATTACATATAAAGCAAGGCTAACAAGGTTTCAGAGAATTTCTAGACTTTTAATCAGACGATCGTTCCTACAGGGTTGAATTTTGGTTTTTCTTTGCTTTCCCCTTTTTCTTTCTTCCAAGTTGCTTGTCACTTTTACCTTTGTCATATGACACGACATGTATTTCAGAAGAAGGTGCATGATCAGATGCAGTAGAGTTGTGAGTGTTTACAAAACCGATCATACCATCACCAGCATGAGAGTCCTTACCATATGGAGGAGGAATAGTAAAATTTGATCGTGATGCATTTGGAATTTTCTCATAGAGTGTGCTAGATAGAGTATAAATAAACTCTAAGTACTGGGCACGAGTAATGACTTGCTCTTCAATGACGATGTCACCTTTAGCTACATCCTCGGTGATAGATGGAAGCAAGGACTTAATAAACCACTCAGCCAAGAGCTGTCGGGAACAAATATTTTGACCATATGACGATGATGCCACTAATGAATATGATAAGAAATGTGAGTAGAATTTGCATGTTTAAAGTTGGCGAGTAGTTCCGTTCCAATTTGATATCGTATGGGCAACTAGAAGTGGGTTAAAAAGGTAGTGGCTAAGGTAGTGAAGTTATCAAATGAAGCTCATGGTAATTCAATATACCACTTCGCGACCGGACCAGTAATCATACGTTGGAAAAGGTGTAGTCTAACAAAGTCATCATTTAAGGATTTTGATGAGCACCACATATGATAAGTCATGCATTCACGGGTCTTCTCTAGGGTTTCCATTGAATTTAGGAAGGTCATAGGGTAATTTATGTGGTATCACCAACCATCAAGAAGAATATATGGTAAGCCGATTTATATTAAGTAATTCTGTGTTGCAAGGTATAAAACTTATGATTCAAGGATTGATACAACTATTATATATTGGAGTTTCTTAAAACATGTCTTTTAAGCACCAAAGATAAGGCATTTATTGGCCGGTAACCCGCATAGGGTTATTTTTATGACCCAAATTCTTGAGGGATATGTGTTGACCAAGACCGGGTAAGTCATTGTTGTTGAAATCTTTATCAATTTGGAGGCCGGACAAGGTGATCGACTGTATAGATGATTTAGTCACCTCCTAGAGATGTACCTAGAGTTGCCAGGATTTTAAAGGTTTCAGGAGCATCTTAATATAGCAAGAGTCCTTTATAGTTTGGGGCTGTCACCCAAGGGACTCACTTACTATTCTTTGTTCTAAACAAGGAAATTGAATTAGGCTGAATTGGTCCCAATTTCTTTATTTCTTCAAGCACATACGTTTAGGCATGAAGTAAAGAGCATCGTGGAGTACTTCAAGTATATGTAGGCATTGTGATGTTTAAGAGACCGCTTACTGTAAAGAGGGCCGATTCAAATAATATATCACAGAAATCAAATATCAGGAAGTGAGTGCAATGAGGAAACATAAGAAGATATTACTGGCAGAAGGGCGCACCAATTTACGAATCTTTAAGCCACTAATATAGCAGAAAATATGAAAGAGTGAACATGGAACAACATATCACTTCTAGGCCTATTTAAAGCGCTTGACTAATTCCAGAAAGGGCACCACTTAAGATGAATCCTTACTGCAAAACTAGTGAGCAACTCGCATTCTGCAAATATGACACAAGAAGAAAGCTATAAATAAAAAGGATGATATATTAACACATGAGAGAAATTACATACTGTAATATACCAAAGACTAGAATCCTCAATACAGTCATAACCCCTCCTCACTGAGACCCTACGGGCTCTGAAACTTCATACAGAAATATCACAAGATGCATACAGTAATCTTCTCGCCGCTCAGCTTGCTTACAGAAATCTGGAACCCTTACAATGCCTTGATTTTTAGTATTTATAGAGAAGAGAGAGAAACTTCTAGAGGAGGGGGAAGATGATGTACAATTAATGACTTAGATAAAATGGCGGAAAACATTTGCGCCTTTTTTTTTATGAATGACTGACCATAAATGAATATACCTAACAATCTGTCTAAAGAAATAAATACTAGGAGATAAAAATCTCCTTATGTACAGGGCAGAAATAATAAAATATATACAGTGAGATGCCTTCAGCCAAGAAAGATCTGCTGCCGTAAGGATCTAGAAATGTCCTGCAATTCTGTACTGTACTATTCGGCTCTGCATTTGAATTCCGGGGCTTTAAATGCAGGATGAATTCTTTTGGAGGGTTCTGAGGATTTACATCTATGCCTTCTTTAATAATGGTCATTTCTTGGACCTACCCTCCGCTTCTTCATTAAACTTTATCCACAGAAAAACGTCCTTTATGGGCCCTCGACTTTTGTATCAGCAGCAGCAGGTTAAAATATCCTCCTGCAATTCCGTAACCTGCAAAACCCTCAAAATTATTAGAAAAACGGACACATACAAGGGCGTGGATGATGGAGGTGTGAATGGAGGAGATGATGGGGAGACAGACCAGAAACGGTGACATACGGGTTGTTGGGAGCGAACATTGAAGGCTTTTCGCAAAAAGAACGGAGTGTCACACAGTGAGGTCGGGAGGAAGAACTATTGGCAAATACGAATAAAACACAAAAATATATATATATATATATCT
The DNA here is from genome assembly GCA_034641835.2 of Pinus albicaulis. NCBI lineage: Eukaryota > Viridiplantae > Streptophyta > Pinopsida > Pinales > Pinaceae > Pinus > Pinus albicaulis. The sequence continues at coordinate 114,915 of JAXQQM020083266.1, forward strand.
ATATATATATATATATATATATATATATATATATATATATATTGGCGCGGAGGAATGTACGGGGGTGACACATAGGCGAGCGGAGGGCAAATGGGAGGCGACGTGGCGGGTGAGTTAATGGGCGGAGGCGTGAAACAGTGACACGGTGGCGGGCTGTGGGACGTGGTGGGACATATCAATGGACGGACGGTTTAATGGCATCTCCGCTGTCGGATGGAGATCTAGAGATTCGACGGTCTTTGTGGACCCCGTTGTCCAGCCATCAGTTGAAGTTTAACGCGCGGGGAATGGGCGGTTTCCTGCTTGTACCAGGAACACGTGGCGCATCTCGTATGGAATCGCTGGTGTTCGGTCCGAAACCGCCAGCCGACAAGAGTGGTGCGGGGGAAAAAGGCCGGTTTTGCTGCGTGCCGGGGCCATATGTGGGGTCCTCTCTCTTTAATGATCGCCGCGCCGTTGATTTAATTGAATCGGACGGTTGCAAACAACGCCCGGGACTCAAATGATAAGCCCCCCTTTTCTTCTGACCTGTGGTCCTAGACTAGGGTCATATGAAAATCAAAGCGGGAGGAGCTAAAGTCTAAGGGGCTTCGGTCCGGCATATAAAATGTGAATTTTGAACATTCGAGCAGCGTATTTTTTAGAGCGGCATGAGGTTTTTTTAGCCATAAAATATAAAGGAAACAGGTTTAAAAGGGATCGATGGCTAAATCTGAGTGGAGGGGAAAAATGTACAACATCGGCTCCATCTGGGGACGGCATGCTCGACTTCGGGCATGTCGAGAACACGCAGACCATTTAAAACTTCCATTCTGCCACTCAATTCCTCCTGCGCTTCTCCTTCTGGTAATTATCAGCGTCCTTTTTCCTTTATAAAACTAAAATGAGAGCAATTTATATACAGTATATACAGTCTGGCATTCTTTACTTGGGTCAGAATTGAAAATATGGCTTGAGGAATTGGCCATTCACGGGCGCATCCAGCAAATCACCCTGTAGATTCTCCAACATAAAGGTATTATTTCCTCCCTGACTCACAATTCTGAATGGACCAAACCGTAGTGGGTCGAACTTAGCGTGCTTGCCCTTTTCTGCTCTGCGAACATCCCATCTAAGAACCAGGTCTCCAACTTGAAAATTCCTATCTTTTGCATGCTGATCAAAGACCTTCTTCATTTTCTCCTGGTATTCTATTAGCTTCTGGTCTACCTGGTTCCTTGTTTCCTCCAATTCTACCAGTTGATTAATTCTCCTAATCATTCCATCTGGTTCATCCTGGTTTTCTTGCAAGAAACGTGCCACCGGCAATGCCAGCTGCACAGGAAACACTGCGGCCCGCCCATACACCAGCTCATATGGAGACTTGCCTGTTGCTCTTTTGCTGGTTATCCTGTTGGCCCACAGGGCAAACTTCAGTTGAGAGTCCCAGTTTTTCTGATTTTCAGCTATTGTTTTCTTTAGGGCCCTCACTAGGGTTTTATTGGATGATTCTGCTAAACCGTTCCCCTGGGGATAATATGTTGTGGAATGAGTTAATACAATATTATATCTTTGGCAGAAATTTACAAATCTGGCAGACTTAAAAGCTTGAGCATTATCAATTACAATCCTTGCAGGACAGCCAAACCTGGATATGATATTATCTTCTATGAAGTTCATGATTACAGCATCTGTAGCTCTTCTTGTAGGTATGGCTTCCACCCATTTCGTAAAATAATCTGTGGATGTCAGTATCCATTTATGTTGGCCGCTTGATGGGGGGTGTATTTCTCCTATAAAATCTAATCCCCATTTCTGGAAGGGTTCGTTTACATGAACAGGAATCAAGGGCAAAGATGCTAACTTCTGTCTTTCTGCAAATCTTTGGCATTTGTCACATGCTCTGACCCAGGCAAAGGTATCTGAATACAATTTTGGCCAGTAAAAACCAGCCTTCAAGATTTTATTGGTTGTAGCCCTCTAGCTGTAGTGTCCTCCACATATTCCCTCATGGAATTCTGTCATTATATTCTGCACTTCATTTTCTGTGAGGCATAACAGCAATATACCCAAAGGGTCTCTCCAATAGAGCTGTCCATTGGCAATGACATAATTCTGAGATCTCATCCTTACAGCTCTGTATTTTGCCTTGTCACATCCTGGAGGACAGCTAAGTGTCAACATATATTCAACTATTTGCTTATACCAAGGACTAGTCAGATACTTCACATGTACCTTTTGTGTGGCCATTTCTAGTCCATGTCGCTCCTCTTCTTTTTCTGATTCTTCATTTGCCATTATGGATAAATTAATGCCCAGAGCCTGATGATTAGATTCAGATAACATCTTGGCAAGTCCCTGTCCCTTGATCAATTTGGTAGGCTTTATGTCTAGATCATATTCCTGAATTTTTGTGATCCATCTTCCCCTTCTGCCCTCACTGTCTCCCTGAACTAAAATGTCTTTTACAGCTGCTGTGGGGACATAAGCAGTGATATGGGATTGTAAAATATAAACTCTAAAAGCTTTAAGGGACTTTACCAGGGCATATGCTTGCTTCTCCAGTATATTATATTTCAGTTCAGCATCATACAATACCTGACTGAAGAATTCTATGGGCTGTTCATATCCCTCTTCATTTTTCTGCAGTAATACCCCAGCGATTGTGTGAGGTGAAGCAAATGAAAATACCATAAATGGCTTACTGTAATCTGGTCCTGCTAGCACGGGAGCTTCAGCAAAAGCCTGTTTTATCCTTGTGAATGCATCCCTAGACTCCTGGGACCACTTAACTTCATTGTCCTTTTTCAACATATTGGTTATGTGCCTAACTATCTCTGCATAGTTAGGAATGAATCTCCTCAAAAAGTTTATTCAGCCCAAAAACACCTGTACTTCTTTCTTATTTCTTGGCAGAGAAATGCTATTTATTACTTCAACTCTCTTAGGATCAATTTTTACACCATCCTTAGTCACAATATGTCCTAAGAGTTTTCCTTCGTCTAATGCAAACAGAGATTTTTGGGGATTAAGAGAAAGGCCGTACCTTCTACATTTTTCGAAAGTTTTTCTTAAATGTTCAATATGCTCATCATCATTCTTTGAGAACACTGTGATGTCATCAAGATATACCACCAAGAACTTTTCCTGTTCTCCAACAAAGGCTATGTCCATTGCCCTTTGAAAAGTAGCACCTGCATTAATCAGTCCAAATGGCATCCTTGCATACATAAAGGTTCCCCATGGCGTGGTGAACGCAGTCTTCTTCTGATCTTCTAGGAAAACAGCTACCTGATTGTAGCCTGAAAATCCATCCATCATTGACATTCTGGATGCTCCCACCACTTTCTGCAGGATGTGATCCATTTTAGGTAGTGGATAGTTGTCCTTGAGAGATGCTCTATTCAAATTTCTGAAGTCCACACATAACCTAATTTCTCCATTCCTCTTTCTGACAGGAACAAGATTCGCTATCCATTCTGAGTACCTCAAGGGCACAATTATTTTGGCCTTCAACAATTTTCTAATTTATTTCTCAATTGAGGGAAGAAGCAGGGGGTTAATCTGCCTAAGCTTCTGTTTGTATGGTTTTGCATCTTCCCTGAGTGGAATCTTGTGTTGTATAATATTTACATCAAAATTTTTTAGGTCCTCATAGGACCACGCAAAAACATCTTTATAAGACTGAAATAACTTCAAATACTTTTCTTTATATTCTTCTGAGACTCTTTTAGATAATTTAACAATCTTGGGATCAGCAGGAGAGCCCAGATTCAAATCTATCATTTGGTCTTCTTCTACTGCTTTGTTTGGCTGCATGGGAACATCATTTTTATTGAATAATCTTTCTAGAGGCACTAGACCTCTAGGGATGACATTTCCTTTTAACTGCAGCACTTTATTACCTGCTATATTCTCTTCCCATTTACCTTCAGCAATATTTTCAGCTTCTTCCTCCTCATCATCATCAATTTCCATACCTGTGAATTCTCCCACTGTCTCCATGAATCTCTTCATCTGTTCGTCATCTTCGAAGACCTGCCAATGCTTTACATTGTCTGGGATAGATGGTCTGTAACGTACCTCCACTTCATATCTCAATAATGGGTTCTGAGGGGGCCGGAAGGTACTGGCAGCCACAGCAAGAGAGTCTGCTATTTTGTTATGTTCCTGGGGCATAAACTGTATATTAAATGCTGAGAAGAAATTTTCTACCATGTCCCATACTTCGTTTCTATATGCTCTGAGCCGAGGATGTTTAGCTTGACATTCATTCTTAATCTGCCTCACTATTAGCTCAGAGTCCCCAAACACTTTCAGACATTGGATGCCCATGTTTCTAGCTATTTGTAGGCCCAACAACAATGCTTCATACTCAGCCACATTGTTTGTAGCTTCATACTCCAATTTGAAACACAGCGGTACCCATTTTCCTGTGGGGGAGATTAACAATACCCCAGCCCCATTACCTTCCCTGGAGTTTGCTCCATCAAAATGCAAAGTCCATACTTCTGATTTCTGATCTTCCTTGGATTGCTCGGCTTGGAATTGACCAGAGAGGGACTCATGTGCATAGTCTTGACTCTCTTCTAACACAAAACATGAGAAATCACCCTCTTTATTATAAACTGGAGCATTGTCTGAGCAATCAGCAGTGGTCACCATTTTAACAAATCTGGTCTCCCTATAAAGTCTCCTCTCCTGATCACCAAAGACTGGGACAGTAGCGTATGTCAAATCCAATTTAATCGATCCCCCAATCTTAGTACCCCAGGACCTTGACAACAACATGCCAAAGCGAGCTGGGATATCAGCAACCACAATGTCCATGACCACACTTTTTGCTGGGATTTGAGCTAGATTGACCACTAAATCTTTAATCATTCCCAAGCATTTAACCCTTTTAGAATAAAATGAATATAAATATTTGTATGGTCTTCTAATTTCCAGTCCTAGTTGCTCCATGACAGACAGAGGCATAAGGTTATGGGAAGCTCCAGAATCTAGCATACAATTGTGAAGCAGCAGGTCATGAATGACTAGGGACACATAAAAGGGGGGAGTAGAAGGGTCTATCTCCTCAACGTGTGGGCCAAAGACTACCATGGGTCTCTCTTCTTGAAGATTTAAACTATCAGGCGCAATGGGTAGTTCAGGAAGAGGCATGAAAGAAGTGACCTGAGACTAATATACAGGTTGTCTTAACAATTCAGTCAGAGGAACAGGAATCTTAATCTTTTCAAGCTCTCTTTGCAAATTAAAAGCAGATGTAGACTTTTCTATCATTACCTCTTTTGACTCCTTATTCTCAACTGAGGACTTGACTTCTCTTGACACTGACTCAGTATTAGGAGGGCTGATTATTTTGGAAGAAGAAGGAATTTGATCATTTGACTGTAAGGGGGTGTTTAGAAAATTCTTACCTTTTTCCACATTCTTCTTTGTTGCTGACTCCTTCTGAGCATATGCTTCTTTCTGAGGTATCTCTTCCTCTTGCTCCTGAGCTCTGGTCCTCTTCCTTGAGGATCTGAGATCATATCTGACGTTGAACTGGGCTTCCATGAAATCAGCAAATTGCTTGCAGTAATGGTCAATCTCAGCTTCTTCATCTTCTGCTTGCACTGGGCACTCCATATCATCATTATTTGAAAAGGCCAGGTTTGAATATTCTAACCCATAAGCTGCATCTCCAGCGGAGTCATCTACTGGTCCTTCCAGGTACAAGGGATGAGGCACCTGATCTTGCTGCTCCCTTGTCTCTCTCGGCAATATTTGGAGAGGTGGCCTTTTATACTGGGGATTATATCCTCTGTTCTGAGCATTGTAATAATTCTTGGGGGCTGCATTTTTAGCTTCTAGTTCCATCTTGACCATCTTCTTTATCATTTTACCTATTTCATCCATTTTATCTGAATCTTTATCCTGGTTAGAGGTAGAAACTTCTTCTTTACCTTTCCTCCTGGCATCTGGTTCAATTTTCCCTTTTAACTTTCCTGTAGAGGCAAAGTTCGCTTCTAGTTCCAGAGCATCCGATTGTGCATCATCAAGTGTGGCAGGTTTTTTTTCCCTTAAGGAGAATCCAAAGTCAAAGTTGAAGGCTGCTATGAAGATTATCTTGGCAGCAGCTTCATTTGGCTTCATTTCCGGAGGCAAACTTAGATATAACTTGTTGAACCTTTTGATAAATTCTGATACTCCTTCATTCTGTTTCTTCTTGATAGTATTAAACTCAGTAAGGCACATTCCATAATCCTTCTTTTCTCCCCATTTCCTGAGAAAAACGTTTTCCATCTGACCCCAGGTTGTTATTGAGCGGTTTCCCAGTGTCTTAAACCATTTTCTGGCTTCACCTTCCAAAGACTGCACAAATAATCTCAAAACCACATCCAGGTGTTCAACATTCAAATTTTCTGCAAAAGAGCAGAAGGTCTCGAGATGTTTCTGAGCATCAATATCATTTTCACCATTGAACCTTGGCAGAATCTTCAAATAATCCTGTGGCATATCATTCAACACTTGGGGTAGGGCCAGAGGAGCATATTTGTTCAGGAGAAAAGCAGGAACATTGGCCATTGGAGGCGGTGGGGGTTGCACAACAGTCTGAGAAACGAAAGAAGGGAGAGGGGTAGGGGGAAGCGGAGTGTGAATAACAATGGGAATATATTGAACCGAGGTCTGAGGTGTGGATGGGAATAGTTCTCGGTTGACAGGAGCTACTTCAGTGACCTCTTTAATTTCTTCAGCCTCGAAAACAAGATAAGATTCTTCCCCAATTAAAGCACTTCCCCTACGTGGGGTTTCTAGATAAAACTCGGGATTTTCTGTTCTAACTTCTTGAGAGGAAGAGGGCGGATAATCTTCAACAGAACACTCGGAACCTTCAGCACGGGCTGACTTCCTCTCTTTCCAAACTCTTTTATGAATAATTTTCTCTGGGTCAGACACGTAGGGTGTTTTCAGTTGAGCTGTATCTGACCTCAAATGCGGCCTACGAGGAGCCAGGACTACCAATAAGATTTATCAAATAAGGACCAGTGGAGTCGCCAAGGTGAGAAATCTGCAACTCTTCACCTCTCTGTGCTCACCTAATTAGAGAGTGAAATAAAAATTCGAAAACCCAGGGAAACTGATATTCTTGAATTCGCTCCCCGGCAACGGCGCCAGAAAGATGTTGTGGATGATTTAGTCACCCTCCTAGAGACAGCCTAGAGTTGCCATAGACCAGTGCCTAGGACATCTTAATATAGCAAGGAGTCCTTTATAGTTTGGGTTGTCAGTCCAAGGGACTCACTTACTATCTCTTGTTCTAAACAAGGAAATTGAATTAGATTGAATTGGTCCCAATTCTCTTTCAGTGGCTGATACACAGATAGGAATGAAGTAAAGACATCAGGTAAAACTTCAGCATGGTAGTATCAGACAGTTAAGAGACTGCTTTACTGTAAAGAGGGCTGATTCAAATAATATATCACAGAAATAAGATATCAAGAGGAGCGGGCGGTGAAGAAACATAAGAAGATATTACTGACAAAAGGGCGCATCAATTTACGAAGCCTTAAGCCACTAATATAGCAGAAATTATGAAAAGAGTGAACATGGAACAGCATATCACTTCTAGGCCTATTTAAAGCGCTTGACCAATTCCAGAAAGGGCACCATTTAAGATGAATCCTTACTGCAAACTAGTGAGCCACTCGCATTCTAGAACATGATACAAGAAGAAAGTTTGCATGAAAAAGGATGATATATTAACACATGAGAGAAATTACATACTGTAATATACCAAAGACTAGAATCCTCAATACAGTCATAACCCCTCCTCACTGAGACCCTACGGGCTCTGAAACTTCATACAGAAATATCACAAGATGCATACAGTAATCTTCTCGCCGCTCAGCTTGCTTACAGAAATCTGGAACCCTTACAATGCCTTGATTTTTAGTATTTATAGAGAAGAGAGAGAAACTTCTAGAGGAGGGGGAAGATGATGTACAATTAATGACTTAGATAAAATGGCGGAAAACATTTGCGCCTTTTTTTTTTATGAATGACTGACCATAAATGAATATACCTAACAATCTGTCTAAAGAAATAAATGCTGGGAGATAAAAATCTCCTTATGTACAGGGCAGAAATAATAAAATATATACAGTGAGATGCCTTCAGCCAAGAAAGATCTGCTGCCGTAAGGATCTAGAAATGTCCTGCAATTCTGTACTGTACTATTCGGCTCTTGGCTCTGCATTTGAATTCCGGGGCTTTAAATGCAGGATGAATTCTTTTGGAGGGTTCTGAGGATTTACATCTATGCCTTCTTTAATAATGGTCATTTCTTGGACCTACCCTCCGCTTCTTCATTAAACTTTATCCACAGAAAAACGTCCTTTATGGGCCCTCGACTTTTGTATCAGCAGCAGCAGGTTAAAATATCCTCCTGCAATTCCGTAACCTGCAAAACCCTCAAAATTATTAGAAAAACGGACACATACAAGGGCGTGGATGATGGAGGTGTGAATGGAGGAGATGATGGGGAGACAGACCAGAAACGGTGACATACGGGTTGTTGGGAGCGAACATTGAAGGCTTTTCGCAAAAAGAACGGAGTGTCACACAGTGAGGTCGGGAGGAAGAACTATTGGCAAATACGAATAAAACACAAAAATATATATATATATATATCTATATATATATATATATATATATATATATATATATATATATATTGGCGCGGAGGAATGTACGGGGGTGACACATAGGCGAGCGGAGGGCAAATGGGAGGCGACGTGGCGGGTGAGTTAATGGGCGGAGGCGTGAAACAGTGACACGGTGGCGGGCTGTGGGACGTGGCGGGACATATCAATGGACGGACGGTTTAATGGCATCTCCGCCGTCGGATGGAGATCTAGAGATCCGACGGTCTTTGTGGACCCCGCTGTCCAGCCATCAGTTGAAGTTTAACACGCGGGGAATGGACGGTTTCCTGCTTGTACCAGGAACACGTGGCGCATCTCGTATGGAATCGCTGGTGTTCGGTCCAAAACCGCCAGCCGACAAGAGTGGTGCGGGGGAAAAAGGCCGGTTTTGCTGCGTGTCGGGGCCATATGTGGGGTCCTCTCTCTTTAATGATCGCCGCGCCGTTGATTTAATTGAATCGGACGGTTGCAAACAACGCCCGGGACTCAAATGATAAGCCCCCCTTTTCTTCTGACCTATGGCCCTGGACTAGGGTCATATGAAAATCAAGGCGGGAGGAGCTAAAGTCTAAGGGGCTTCGGTCCGGCATATAAAATGTGAATTTTGAACATTCGAGCAGCGTATTTTTTAGAGCGGCATGAGGTTTTTTTAGCCATAAAATATAAAGGAAACAGGTTTAAAAGGGATCGATGGCTAAATCTGAGTGGAGGGGAAAAATGTACAACAGACCGCAAAGATTATAGCCCAAACCAGAATAGCTTGGACCCGGTTGTGAATAGGTAAGAACGTTAGGAGCTTGTGACATCCCATAAAAGGTAATCCAGCCTGTGGTTGTAAAATTCCAGAGATAGGTGATTGCTGTAAACTAGCCGGAGGAGGTGGAGTCTTGAGGCCCAAGAACTGAGGGTAATGGGTTGAGGGACCTGCCTTAGACGGTTGTGGTAAAACCAACTAACCCTGTAAAAGGGGGAATGAAGTATTAACAGGTGGGGTAGATGTAGGCGCAACAGTTTGAACTGTTTGGTATGAAAGCAAAACCGTTTGTGGTTGAACGAGAAAGATAGGCTGCCACTGACAAACAATAATTCCAACATTTGGGTGATCATAAAATGACAAAGTACTGTCAAAATGGGTGACCATAAGTTTCCCCCCCAGCATGAGGAGTATAATAAGATAGAATATATTGATCTCCAAATGGTGGGATTCCAGTCGAGATTGAACTGGATGGAATGTACCCAGATGAACCACCTTGATGTTGCACTGAATATGTGTATAAAGGATCAAGATGTTTAGTACTCATTAGAGATCTACTAGATAAAATACTAGAAGATGACATGGGTGAAGTCCATGGATTTGAGGAGGCACCAGAGTAGGTTACAGATAATGGTTGGTAACCCGGTGGGATAGATGGACCACCATAAAGATGTGACTCGGGTGACGTGGTAAACATCAATGGAATAGCAACAGTAGATGTTGTCACAACTGCAAAAATTGGTACAACTGGAGATGTTGACTCATCCATGGTTAAATGACCTATTGTAAACCCTATAGGATCGACGAGAACTTGAGTTGAAGCAGGATCAACAAAAGTAGTGTAAGTCAATCGAGGGATAAACCCGTAAAGATAAAGCCCTGACCCAAAATGAGGTTGAGTTGAAGGGAATGTTTCTTGTTGAGGTTCTTCCTCAATCGAAATCAAACCAGGTGGAAGAATTTTTCTGTCAGGCCCGAGATATATTTCAGGTAGTTGATTGCGCGATAAAACGGAAGACTCAATGGCTATGATCGAATGTGGATCTACCGATACAGGAAAAAATTCAAGTTGTTCGACTTCGGGATCTAGATGTTCTGGTAAAATAACGATGGAATCTGGATCAACTTCCAGTTGAACAATGTCGGGTTTTGGATGTATGGTGTCATTGATTGGATGTATAGTGTCCACAGGTAGATGCGAGGACTTCGTTTCAATGACAATATATAAAACAAGATGTGTAGAAATGACTCGAGACGAATCTAGTAGATGTGATGAAGATGATTTATTATAGGTACTAATGTTACTAGTTTCAGTAGAATGGGGTCACCTTCGCCGACCAGAAATGGCTTCCAGTGGTAAAGGTTGTTTAAGCGCTATCTATGCGAACGACGGGTAAAGGGATGTTCTTCTTCCACGATGACTGATTTATTTTTTTACAAAAACAAATAAACAAATAAAAGTGTGATACTAGGAAAAAGGTTTATTAAGTAATTGTGAACTACATAATACCTCCTAGCTAACCAAGAAGTACGGGCCGCAAATCTCCTCAAATGTTGTGTTCGGTGTATCAAAAATGACAAGGCGGTCGACTCGATTACCTATGGATGGTAAGCAACCTAAAGTTGTCCTCCCAAATACACCTGAAGGTACGTGGAGGTCAAAGTCCATGTTAGCGCTGTCTAATGCGAAACCACATAGTGAGAGCACCCCATTATACTTTTCTTACTAGAACACTGCCCTATATACCCGAAGGTACGTGGATGAGCTTCGATATACTTATGTACGTGGAGTGGGATTTCACACTTGGCATGTATCACAGACAAGTTAGCGACATCTACTATGTTTAACGACGTCGGAATACGTCTCTAGCCAAGACATTCTAAGTGTTATCGTTAATGTTACAATGCTTTCTTAGGTTGATTGAGGTGAATTTTATGTTGTTCTTACTTAACAGTTTAGCTTTGAGGTTCACCATGTGATGTAATGGGAAATTCCTAAAATCAAAACTAAATGAGAAGAAAAACTTTTCAATTCAGTTTTTCAATGAAAATCCTAGCTACTAAGGGATAGAGCAATCAGATTTAGAGCATACATCAAAGAGCACAAACTAAATGCAGATTTCCCTAATTTGTTCCTATGAAACACTCACAATATCTAAATGCATATGCATGTTTTTATTTTCAGTTTCCTTTAATTTGAATGAGTAATAAGAAACTAAATGCACAAATCAATCAAACATATGTTTTCCTTTGAAAAATGAGGAATAAAACAACAATTTATCATAGGAAAATGAAGAATAAAATGACAATTTTTCCATTAGGAAATGAAGAATGGAACGACAATTTCCTTGTTGAAAACATAATTGATCTAATGCAAAATTTACAACTTTGGATTTAATTTGACAATGATAAACTAAACAGCTAATGAAACATTGAACAAAAAACTATCCAAAGAAGGAAGAACAAGTAATGTTTACTGGTCTCTAAGAGCAATCAAACATCTAAGAATACAACAAACAATTGGCTGAAAATGAATGCAAAGACAAATTTTGATGGAATTTGGCTAGTTGAGGGGGGAAAATCACCCTGTAAGGGTATAAAGTATGTTGCAGGACACACTTGAATGGGAGACAGTGCTTTGCAAAGCAATGTACCCAGACCAATAGTGTGTTGGGTGTAGCTAAGTTTGGGAAAAATGTAGCTTAAACACACTTCTAAGGAAAAATGTTCATTCAAGTGACTGAAAGGATGAAGTAAAGTCTATTGATGATGGTAAAAAAAGACAAAAACACCAGGAATGATGGATTTATCCCCAATGGAGTCACCAATTTGTTATATAAAACTCTAATCTACAGATAAAACTGTGGTGTTCCTTCACTCAGAACAACAGAAGAAAGACATATTATTTTCTCTAAGACAAATAGACATACATAAAGGAAAGAAACCTACTTGTAATCCTTTCACTCTCTTTCTCTTTCTTTAGTTGTTGATGTTTCTCTCAATCCAACTAAAGCTGCTAGATCGATCCCTACAATCAAAGGAAAAGGAAAAAAAAACAACATGCAAATATACAATATCTATCTACCTTAACCAAATCGAACCGATTAGATTTGAGAATACATAAACAATTGAGAATACAATTCACAAGATATAAGCATATGTATGACATAAAGTACATATATCTTTATTAATAAAGTAGGAGGAGAATATTACGACCAATAGTGTTGTGTAACCAGCTCCAAAAATAGAAGAAAAAAGATATAAACGCCTTAGAAATAAGCCACTTCGAGGGGGAAACCTCCAATACATTACATAAATGAACAATTCGTGGATGATTCAATTTACAAAACCTCCTTTCTATATATAGGAGTCCATGGGGCCATAATGTAATCCTAGTGGGCCACAATGTAATCTTAGCCGACCTAACAATAATAATTTAAGGGCACAATAATAACAAAATGGGGGTTACAAGGGCACAATAATAACAATAAGGGGGGCTACACTAACATACTAAGGGGCTACACTATTAATATAGGGACTTAACATGCCCGTCTCCTTCAACAAGTGTTGTCCTCAACGCTTGATTATTTCTTGATGATTCTGTATAAAATTCTCATCCTCCCATGTGAAATATTCTAAAGGAAAGTTCTTCCACTTGCTGAGGTACTCTGAAATTGATCGTACTTGTTGAGTTCTTGTTTCTATGACTGCTTCATAACTTCTTTCGATATGATGTTGATCTTCCTGTTGTTTCATTAGATTCTGCACCAAAGTTGGGTTATCCTTTGAGAGATCGAGAACTTGTTGTTGATGCTCGCTGTGATCTTCCACTAATTTATCATCCATATTAGCTATTATTTGATCCTTCAAACCATCCAACTTAGCCTCCATTTCTGCTTTTAAACCATCTATTTCATCTTAGTTTGCTCTTAGTAAGATCGAAATTTGTTATTGCCAATTAAGTAATTTTGATATCTCATATTGCAATTCTTCCTCCTCATACGTAATAGTAGAGCCTTCTGAAGGCTTAATGGGTGTTGAATTCTTTTTAGGGGCCATTTAGAATCCAATATTGATATCTATTCTACAAGATTCCCTTGGAATCAATTCAAATTGATTCTTCAAACAAGAATTATGCAATTCGGAAAAAAAAATACACACCTTTTTCTTGCTTTTGAGGAGCTCGATATTGAAATTGGATTATCTCTGTAATTGAAAATATTCGATATCTGAAATTCATCCCTGTAGTAGCCCTCTGAAGCTTCTTTCAAATGCAATAGGTCTGACCTGATTTGGATTCTCCAAGACAAATTTGTGTCCAATCTCCCACAATGACCTAATTCTAGACTGGTTCAGTAGAGCGAACTTGTACGACTTGCCACGTGTCACTGTTTTGTCCTTTGTCTCTGAAATTGATAGCCAATAAACTACAGGCCGTGTAATTGCGACCAATTTTGACGGCACTCCAATCCAATCTCCAGAGAGAGAGTTATTGAACTTTTCCCACGATCACCTCTTTGAGATGAAATTCAGGAGCTTGAAAAAACACTACCTTCCAAAGATCATATCTCAAAAAATATTGCGAACCAAGCTCTGAAATTTTTTGAAGAATTTCCTCAGGATTTTAGCTTCGCACCATATGAATTTCAGATTCTGAACCTTCATAGAAAAAACGTTATAGCACAAATTCCACGATGACCTGTTTAAGAGCCTAAAAAAAGACATAACTTGCACAGATGATATCTCCAAAAATATTGCGAACCAAGCTCTGAAAGTTTTAGGAAATCTTCCTCAGTATTTTGTCTTCTTACCCTAAAAATTTCAGCTTCTGAAACTTCGTATAAAAAACTTTATAGTGCAAATTCCACGATGACCTGTTTGGAGCAGCAAAACGCTAGAATCCAAAGCTCTGATACCAAATGTTGTGTAACCAGCTCCAAAAAGAGAAGAAAAAAGATATAAACGCCTTAGAAATGAGCCACTTTGAGGGGGAAACCTCCAATACATTACATAAATGAACAATTCTTGGATGATACAAATTACAAAACCTCCTTTCTATATATAGAAGTCCATGTGGCCATAATTTAATCCTAGTGGGCCACAATGTAATCCTAGCCGACCTAACAATAATAATTTAAGGGCACAATAATAACAAAATGGGGGTTACAAGGGTACAATAATAACAATAAGGGGGACTACACTAACATACTAAGGGGCTACACTATTAATATAGGGACTTAACAAATAGATCGATTCATCATCAACTTGCTCCAACTTCATTCCATCCTCATCACACCAAGCATCATCTCAGGAGCATAACAATACTCCAGCTCTCAAGAATTGAGAATCCAGCAACATAACATTACACAAATTTCTTCGTCCCTAGAACTTAGATGACTACTCAATTTATAGGGAAATTGGAGGTTGTTTCTCAATAAATGGAATTGAATTGCTTTCTAGTAATAGTTGATACATGTTTCCAGGTTCAATGGTGATGGATGAACACATTTATTCAAATTATGACACCTATGAGCTCTTCTAGAAGGCACTGGACATGTGGAGATTCCCGGAACAATGATGATTTCTCTCCCAGGAGACCAACACACCTTTAAGTGTCAGGAAGTGCTCTGCAGAGCACCCTTGCATGGGGGTAAGTTCTCTGCAAAGAACTTAGCCCCATGCAGGGGTTCATTGATGATTCAATGGGTCATACAATCTATACTTAAAACATTGGAAATCTCATGAATGAAATCAATCAATGGAATGACTTCTCTTAGGGCATATAGCAACTTAATTATGGGATGATATACCCTGTTCATATTGGTCTTGGGGGATGATGCCAAAATTGACTTGTAACAGGAACCATCATAATTTCATGATATTAAACATGTTATAACAAGGCATAACCAATTCTAGGACAATTATTTCAACCTACCACTTTCATGTGATTATCATCTTGCCCTTTTTTCAAGTGGACCCAATCATGTCCATGTTACTTCTCTGTTCGTTGTTTCATGCAAAAATCAAGGTTCTATTACTCAGTTTCCTTTTTGTCTCATTTTTTCTCCTGATCTCTCCCAATATACCATTAAGGCTAGAGACAAAAGGTAATACTAATAAATCCCACTATCACAATTAAACGCTCAACCTCAATTATAATCAATAAAAAAAACTAGTACATTGCATCACCAAATACTTCCATCATATCATCTGACATGCCTCGCCTATGAGTTTTCTCAATTATTTATTGAGGTTTGTATTTCTCTTTATTTTCAAGTTAGTGGTCACAGTTTCTAATTATCACATGTGCTCCCTCTTTTTGTTGAAGTACAATCATCTATGGGGTTTCCCCCCCTTTTTCATCTCTAGCCCGGTCACTTGCCTCAACACATAATGATCTTGTGAGCACACATTTATTCTATTCAATTATTTGATGGGACTTCATTTGTATTAATGAAATCATGTGGAATTATTTAAGGTACTTATCTAGGGTACCATTGACAAGTGGCATGTTGCACTATGACAACAAGTATAAATAATGCTTGTGCCAACATGCTACAAACAATTATTTTATGTGTCATATATTTTATTGCCTTACTTAGTTGTCCACATATTTCCTGATAACGACACACCTATGCTTCCTACTAATCCCTTAGGTCATGTTAAGATGAAAACCTCCTTAAAATATTAATATACACATTCCTTGTCAAGAGTACCCCATATGTGTATGTTTGTTTTCTCAAGTTTTCGAGCTTATGATATTTTCCAATGATTTCTAAGAAAAGAATTAAAATTTTCCTCCTATAATTTACGATTGTATCATTTGGTTTTATTATGTATATAATTTCTATATATCTACTAATTTTCCAAAGGGGCATTGCTTGCATCTCTTCTTGTTCATCTTATTACGCCAACAATCATTTCATTTAATTAAAACTCTCTTGTTGTTTTTATTTTGAGAATTCCTTATCGTTCAAATTATGAGGAACTTATAAATAAATAATTAGTGAATCCTACCGTGATTCAATATTACAACTCTGTGACTCACACCATTTTGAGTTTCCCCCACCCCTACGTTCCTTCAAGTACAAGAAATTAAAAAATTGTCAACACTCCTTTTCTATACTTTACGGGTCATGAAGAAATATATTATTGAAATTTATCCTTATCTTGCATACTATATTTTATGTAAAACATATATCCTTTTATCATCAACAATGTTGTTTCAATATGTTTTAATGGCACGGGGTAACCGAGTTACCATTATCATGTCACTTCAAATTAGAAATCTCACATATGTCATTCACTTCACCATTTCTGAGACTAATCTCCTTTCCATCTCTATTGTTATGAAAATTTATCAAAATTTCTTCACGGTATTTTATCGAGTGATTATATTGCAATAATCAATTGCTTTAATTTTGAAATCCCTCATGCTATGGAGTGTGCTTCTTATTCTACTATTGTAACCAGAATTTTTATTGTTTCGCTTGTTCATGAAGATACTTTTCAATGAGAAAGTTCATTAGTTCTCTTATCAGTTTTTTTTCATTACTCATGAAATACGTAATACCCAGTTATTATTACATTAGACTGATTTATGCCTAAGTTATAGTACTAACATATCAGTTTTATCTTTTATTGTCACCACTGTCAATGTCTAACACATCAGTTGCTAATGCTTAGTTTGATAAGAAGGATTCCAACCATTATTACCAATCTCCCATGACACTCCAATTAACTTGCATTTATACATGTACTTTGTAATTAAAAGTGTTTTTATATCTTCAGTCAATCTTTGAAAAAAACATGTTGAGGTAGCTTCCCTGGGTATGTCTAATAGTCCTGAGTTAAAAGTTCATGTAATAAAATTTAATAAAGGAAAAGTAAGACCAAGGTCATGGGACACTTATTCCAAGCTGAATGTTGGGAAAAATATCCTAGTGGACATCACTTGATGTGTTTATGGCTAAAGGGACATTGGAAAAGCATTTGGAAAGGGAAAAAGGGTATTTTTGCATTCATTTTATGAGAATAAAGTATAATAGGAGAAGAGGAAGGTAAAAGTTCACAGGTTGCATGTGAGGAGGTTGTTCTATCATTTTTATTTATCTAGTTATATGTTGGTGCATGGTATTTGATAAATCTAAGTATGGATCTTATCACATTTTCATTAATGAATGTCTAGTTCATGAATGTATGACCTAATTGGTGTTATGAAAGCTACTCTGAGTAAGGCATTGATCCTTATTGTTAAATCCAAGATAAGTTTCCAGATCCTTATGTTCAGATTTAAATTCATGACTTGTAGGTTGCATGTTTACCAAGTGTATGACAGAATGTCAATCCCAATTGGGAGAGGTCAGGTCAAGTCATGGTTGAAGTTTTGGGTTATAAGCATTTCTTATATGTCATTCATAATGTCTATAAGTTTCACTGATTTATATGCAGAGGCCTCAGTCCTAGCCCTGAAAAAGTGGCTCAACATTCGGGGTCGCTGGCATAGAAATAGCTATAAAAGTCCACAGTCACTCGTAGGTACACCTATGGGAGTGACTAGAGGGATATAGTCACTTGCATGCCTTTTTAAGGAAGTGACTAAGGCTATAGTTAAGTTAAAGAGAGAGTTATCTCAGGGGTTGGACACTTGGTGGGGTTGGGTTGCTCCTGGAGGTCCTGTAGCACCCGAGGGAAGTCAATAAGTTCTTAAGTTGTGAAATCAATTTCCTTAAGGTCACATATGAGGATAAGTCTTATCACAGTGATCCTCAAATCATGTTTACCCCGGGTAAACCAATGAAAGGAGGTAAATGTGGGAGGAGTTGGTGACAATGTGGTATCAAAGCAGGTTCACTTTGTTTGGGTGATATATGATACCACAAGGTGGTATCAAAGTGGGTTGCGCTCTCTTTGGGTAAAATATGATGTTGTCATGGTTATGGTTGTCATGCATGGGATCAAGGTATACTGTTTATATGGTCATGCAAGATGTTGTGATGTTTTTATTATATTGATATGATTATGATTATGTATGTACCTGCTAATTTAGACTAATCTTGTAGATGAAATAAGTCTCCCATGAACATCAATGAGGTATGGATTTGATTTTGGTAAATATTTAGTTTATCTGAAATGGTACACTTAGAGGAATAAGAGAATCAAAGTTGACGAGAAAAATTGTAGAATATAGTTCCCCAGATCAGTTGGGAAGCAAGGAGAAGAGTATTCTCCTAGTATAGAAGATACATTGAGGAGCTTGAGGGCATAGATGAGAAGTTTCAAGCATAAAATGATAGGTTGGTTGATGCTCGAGAAAGACCTACAAGGGCTTAGGAGAAGATATAGGGGGCAAAGTCAGAGGTGGAAGATCATTAGATACACCTGATAGGAGGATTGGTATGTATGGGCATAATTCTAGTTCCTCATCTAGGAGAGATCATCACAACCATCACCGAAATCAACCTTATAGGAGGAAATATTATTTTCTTGAGGATTTCAAGAAATTGAAGCCACCTACATTTGATGGAGAGATGAAGAATTCAGAAGATGCAGAGGCATGGTTTCTTGGAATGAAGAAATTCTTCATATTGTGTAGCTACTTAGAGAAGATGAAAGCTAATATAACCACCTTCAGTCTCAAAGGGAAAGCATATACTTGGTGGGAAGATGTAAATAATGTAAAGGGAATACAGGAAGTAAACTTGATTTGGGATGAGTTCAAGAGGCTCTTCAAGAATAAGTACTTAACAGAGAGATGTTATGATGAAAAATCTAAGGAGTTTTATGAGCTACAAATGGGTTCTAGGCCAGATGAAAAATATACTAGCATATTCTTGGAGCTGTTGAGGTATGTGCCTTACCTTAAGGACGAGAAGGATAATATTCAAAGATTTATCAGTATATTTCTAGCAATATATAGATACCATATTGAGTTTGATGAGCCTAGATCGTTGGAAGAAGCCATACAGAAGCTGAAGAATTATTATGAGCAGTTAAAGCGTAAAGCTGAGCCTAAGTGTGATTTGAAAGGAAATGAGGAAGCTAAAGGGAAATGGACACTAAAGCGGGGAATACCTAAAGTTGTAGGTGAGAAATAAAATGTGGTTCCTTACAAGAAGTTCAATGCAGTTGAGAAGGGACATGGGCCACAACCTAGAGAGAAACAAACTAGATATGATTATAGAGGACTGTTGCGGTGCCAGATATGTGGAAAATATCATTGGAAGAAGGATTTTCCATTGTACGATGGAGGTAGACCTTATATGTATAGTTATCAGGACGCGTAGAAAGTTGGGCATGTTGGTCATAGAATTCCTTAGATTTTTTCAGATGTGAACAACAAGAAGGCAAGTCATCCGACATCCATTATTGAGATGGAAGGTAAGCTTTGTGGTTAATTTGTTTCTATTTTGATTGATACCAAATATAATTATAGCTTAGTTAATCCTAACCTGGTGGATATTTGTGGTTTGAGGAAAGAAGTGCATGCAAAGACTTGGTTGGTGTATTTGGTAATATGTACGAAGAATATAGTTCATCATTGGGTAAGATCTTATGCATTTGAGTTAAATGGTATGCCTACAACAACAAATTTGAATGTAATGCCATTAGGATCATATACTATGATTTTGGGTATGGATTGGTTGTATCTTCATAATACCAAAGTAGATTTCTATTCCAAGGCTATTAAGTGCTTGGATGATAATGGGGAAAAGAGAAGATTGCAGGGAAATAAGAAGCCTACATCAGTGAGGTTGGTCACAACTATGTAAGCTGAGCATGGTTGTAGGAAGGGGTGTGTGATGTTTGCAGTTCATATTTCCAATGATAATGGTAAGGATTTTGAGGATGTATAAATATTCAATAGGTACCCTATATTGCAATAGCTTCAGGATTTATTTTCCGTAGAGATTCCAGAGTTTCCTCCTCAAAGAGAATTATAATTTTCTATTGAGTTGGTACTGAGGGAAACACCAACATCAAAGTCACCATACATGATTAGCACACCAGATTTAGTAGAGTTGAATTTGCAGCTAAAGGAAATGCTTGATAAGAGATACATTAGACCAAGTGTATTTCCTTGGGGTGTGCCAATATTTTTCATGAAGAAGAAGGATGGTACTCTCAGGTTGTGCATTGATTACAGAGATTTGAACAAGGTGATGATCAAGAACAGGTACCCATTGTCGAAGATTGATGACTTGTTTGATCAGTTGAAGGGAGAAACAATGTTCTAAAATATTTATTTGAGATTAGGATACCATCATGTATGCATCAAAGAAGAGAATATCTACAAGACTTCTTTTAGGAATATGTATGGGCATTATGAGTTTGTTTTAATTCATTTTTGTTTTATTAATGTTCCAACTACTTTTATGTGCTTGATGAATAGTTTGTTGCGTCATTATTTGGACAATTTTTCTATGTTATTCATTGATGAGATCTTGATATATTCTAAGAACGAGGAAGAGAATGTTGAGAATTTAGGAGTAGTGTTGATATTTCTAAGAGAGAATCAGTCATATGCCAAGCTTAGAAAGTTTAGCTTATTTCATACAGAGGTACATTAATTGGGACATATTGTTTCTAAGGAAAAAATAGCCCTAGATACAGAAAATATAAAATCTATCATGGAATCAGAAGCTCCTAGAAATGTGGATGAAGTCAGATCATTCATGGGAATAACAGATTACTACAGGAGGTTCATCATGAAATTCTCACGAATTTCCTATCATATTACATCATTTCAGGGATAAGGTACAAAGTTTGAATGGACAGGAGAATGTGCAACCAATTTTTCATAGTTGAAGCAATTGTTGAAAAATGCTCCAGTGTTAAAGATTGCAGATCCAGACAAATAGTTTTTAGTATGTACAGATTCTTGTAAGAGAGAGCTTCAGGGAGTCCTTATGTAGGAGGGACAGGTGGTGGGCTATGATTCTAGGAAACTGAATGAGCATGAGAATAAATATGTGACTCATGATATTGAGTTGGAATCTATTATTCACACCTTGAAGATGTGGAGGCATTATATTCTTTGTAGGATTTTTGTATTGATGAGCGATCATAGTGTGTTGAGTTAATTTTTTGACCTACTGAATATGAATTTTGGGCAAGCTAGATGGTTGGCTACACTTAGTGAGTTTGACTTTGATATCAGATACATCAAGGGTAAGGAGAACACGGTTGTAGACACTCTCATCAGGAAAGTGCAGTTGAAGCATGTTGCAACAATGAGCTCATATGGGATAGATTTATAGGATCAGATCTTACAAGTAGGACAATAGGATAACAGGTACATGGATCTTATGCACATGTTATAAAATTGTACATGTGATCAAGATATTGACTATCATATCACAATAGATGGCTTGGTGAGATTCAAGTACATAATCTATGTGTCAGATGACAGTGAGCTCAAGAAGCTTATCTTGAGGGAGTTTCATGTCAATCCATATTCAGGTCACCCAGGATATCAAAATATGTTTAAAATAGTGAAGAAGTTCTACTATTGGTCCAATATGAAGAGGGAAGTGGCATATTTTGTAGCAAGATGCTTGGACTATCAGCAAGTGAAAATCGTTTGTAAGCATCGAGGTGGGTTGCTTCAGCCTATTCCAATTCCAGAGTGGAAATGGGAGGTCATTTCCATGGAATTCATTACAAGCCTTATGAGGACATCGAGGCAAAATGATTCTATCATGGTTGTGGTCAATCGATTGATAAAGGTAGTTCACCTCATTCCAGTAAAGACTACTTATTCAACTAGTGAGGTAGCACATGTCTTCATTAGGGAGATAATGAGATTGCATGGTGTTCCAAAGAAGATTGTGCCAAACAAGGATGCTAATTTCACTTCCAAGTTTTAGAATGAGATGTTGTAGGTTTTGGGATAGAGTTTCCCTTCAACACATCTTATCATCCACAAATATATGGATATACAGAGAGGGTCAACATGATATTGGTGGATAAGCTGATGTTGTATTTCATGCATCTGTGGAGGATGTGGGAGGAGTATCTTCCATTGGTTGAGTTTGATGGCAACAATGGTTATCAAGATTCACTAACGATGAGTCTATTTGAGGAAATACATGGGTGGAGTTATAACACTCCCATCAGCTACAGTAATCTAATGAACATGGTACTTATTGGACCAGACATGTTGGAAGACATGGAACAAGAAATGTATGTTATCAAGAAGAATCTAAAGGAAGCATAGGACAAGAATAATAGTTATGCAAAATAACACAGAGAATTTAAGGATTTTTAGGTTGGGGAGAATGTGTATTTGCACATCAAGCCCAAGAAAAGATTCTTGAGGATCAAATCATCTACCAAGTTGGCATCATGGTATTGTGGGCATTTTGAGATCCTTGAGAGGATTGGACCAGTGGCCTACAGAATTGCATTGGCTCCGAAAATAAAATTCCATGATGTTTTCCATGTTTCATTGGTTAAAATATATGTAAAGGATGTTGATCGTGTTATTGATTGGTATGTATTGTAGGTGGAACCAGAAGGAGAACTTCAGCCTGAACCTTAGTGCAAATTGTAGTAGAAATAACTCATGCTTCAGAACCGATCAATCGAGCAAGTTAAAGTGCAGTGGAATCACTTTGGGCCCGATGAAGCTACATGGGAGATGGTTGATCATATGATGGCTATGTATCTTTCATTGTTTTCCGGTGGAGGAAAATGGGTTTTGGTACTACACATATTTATGTATGGTTGCTATTGTAAATTCCATAATGAGCTATGTTATCAAGCTCCAATAAGTAGTTTGGTTATCATATTTTCATGTTTGTCATGATGGTTTAAGTTTTGAGCAGGATGTTATTATAAATACTACAACGAGATGGGTTATAAAGCTCTATAGGCATTATGTTTTTGGTTTTTAGTGATTTTTCTAGTTGTAGCCTTGTAGGTATCAAAAAACATCAGGGAATGTGTTCCCCTAAGGGGGAGGGGTTTGTAACAACCCTGGTTAAAATTTCATGTAATAAAAGTTAATAAAGGAAAAATAAGACCAAGGTCATAAGACACTTATTCCAAGTTGAATGTTGGGAAAAATATCCTAGTGGGAATCACTTTATGTGTTTATGGTTAAAGGGAAACTGAAAAAGGAAATGGAAAAGGATTTGGAAAGGAAAACATGTATTTTTGGAATTTATTTTATGAAAATAAAAGAAAACATATGTTGCATGTGAGGAGGAAATTGAAGAAAAATTAAGGAAAAATGAAGAAATTAGAGGCTTCAGTAATAAATAGGCCTCATAGCATCAGTTGGTATCCTTTGGTCAGTTCAGTATTGGATTTGGTTTCAGAGAGGAGAAGAGCACCAAGAGGAGAAGGAAAGAAAACAAGCAAAGGAAGGGAAAGGAAAGCCAAGGAAGGACAAGAAAATAAAGGAAAGAAAGTATCGATCAAGGAAAAGTTGGATCGAGTAGCTTCAACAAGAATACTTGTAGGTAAAGTTTGCATGTATGATTTCTTAGTTGGTTTTCACATGCATGGTATGTGCATGTTGGTATTTGGTTCGTTTGTTCTCTTTGGAATGTATTTTTTGGGGTTTGGACAATGTATTTTAGCCTTGCCTTTCCATTTCGTGATAGCCATGGTGTGATGGTATTCTTTCTCAATTAATATTTCCATTACCGGAAGGTTTTGGATCCAGCTGAGGTGGTATCAAGAAAATCCCAAGGGTTGGGGGTGGAGATGGTTTTCTTTGAGAAGCCCTCAACAAGTGGGTGGAGACAAGAAAAATCCATAAGGGATGGTGAAGGAATTCTGAGGCATCCAAACTCGGTTTGGTTTTTGATCTCACCTCGGTTTAAGTAAGATCACGATATGGTGATGGTGGAGGTGGTTTAACCTATGGATTCCTTTGGTTGATTTTGGATTGGTTTATCCCATGATTTTTCACATTCATGCTTGGAACATGGCACGAGGTTGATTGGACGAAAAAAGAATTGGTTTTGCCTAATCTATGGTCGGGTGGTATGTGGAACTCCAAGACCTAGTAGGTTTTTGCATATGTTTGATAAGAGCTAATTTTCTCTTGATTTTAATGAGTAAATGTACTTGTTATTATGTGGCTTAAATGTTTTTTCTATTATTGTTATTTATCTGGTTATATGTTGGTTATAAGCATGCTTATTTGACATATCTAAGTATGGATCTTATCAAATTTTCATTAATGAATGTCTATTTCATGAATGTATGACCTAATTGGTGTTATGAGAACTATTCTGAGAATACATTGATCCTTATTTTTAAATCTAAAATAAGTTTCCAGGTCCTTATGTTCATATTTTCATTCATGACCTATAGGTTGCATGCTTACCAAGTGTTTGACGGAATTTCAGTCTTGATTGGGAGAGGTCAGGTCAAGTCCTAGTTCAATATTTTATTTATAAGCCATGTTTCTGTGGCATTCATCATTTCTAGAAGTTTCACTAATTTCTGGGCAGAGTCCCTAGTGCTAGCCCTGAAAAAGTGTCTCACAAATCAGGGTCGATGGCATAGAACTGACTGGAAAAGTTCACATTCGTTGGAAATAAGGCCTATGGGAGCGACTAGAGGGCTATAGTCGCTTTCATTCCTTAGAAAGGGAGCAACTGAGACTCTTGTTCAGTGAAAGAGAGAGTTATATTATGGGTTGGACACCTGGAGGGGTTGGGTTGCTCTTGGATGCCTTGTAGCACTTGATGGAAGTCAATAAGGTTGACTCCATTTCCTTAAGGTCATATAGGAGGTTGAGTCTTATCATAGTGACCCTAAACTCATGTTTATCCCCAGTAAAATGGGTAAATGTGGGAGGAGTGGGTCACAATATGACAACACCCTCTTTTTCTTAGGTATTACATGGTTTTTAATCCCTTCAATCCATTTTCAAATTCCTAGATACAATTTATTTTGTGTATACCCTCTCCTTTTTCTTGTTAAATTAGAAGCCTCGACATCTTTTTATTATTCTTAAAACATGAGATGTACCTATTATTGTGAATGTGTCACAACATTATATAGATCCTTCCCATTTCATCTTGATTTCCATACATATATAAGATTACTCTTTTGTTAGGATTACTTTTTTTTTTTTACTAGCAAGTATTCCTTACATTCACTCTTTCATTTAGGTTCTTGGTCAACATCCAATGTATGTGCTAGAAATTAATTTAAATAAATCAAGTAATTACTTCCATTTGTAATTATTATTTACCAATAACATCTTTACTTCTTTTATACTTGTCTCTCGTTCAACATAGACATATATGTATAAGGGATTGCAATTAGAAACTAACCTAGAAATTTTGAGGGTGATTCAAATACAACAACATACCATTTGATATTTGATAACTTAACTTATGCAACACAATGCTTTTCAATGTACCCATTATAGGGTTCTTTTTTTCCAGTGCTTAATTAGTAGTTTTGCTCTTATGTCTAAAACAAATTAAGTTCTTTACCTAGTTGTGCCTATATCTTCAAAATTTGATTAGGTGAAGATGAAAAATTTAGCATTGTAGGCAGGGTTCTATATTTCATTTCTTCTTTACTATGAAACACACCACAACTGGTTACTATTTTCCCTTAAACAAGCCACAATGTTGAACCTTTAGCTCTGATTCCACTTATAACATGCTCCCTTTCTCACACTTTTTATTCTTCTTTTACACGTGACTTTCCCTTAATTCAATTTCAAAGGACAAATGATCATAACCTTTTTCCTTCTTTTACTATACTTGTTACCAATACATTCAATTTCAAGGAACAAATGATCATAACCTTTTTACTTCTTTTACTATACTTGTTACCAATACATTATTTATAACTATGTAGATTATGGTTATATAATGGTGTTAAATTTAGCTTTCTTCTTTACAATGAAACACACCGAGATTTGTTACTATTTTCCTTTAAACAACCCCAATGTTAAACCTTTCACTCTGATTCCACTTGTAACATACTCCCTTTCTCACACTTATTATTTTTGTTTTACAAGACTTTCTCTTAATTCGATTTCAAAAGACAAATGATCATAACCTTTTTATTTTTTTTCCTAATTATGATCATATAATGATGTTAAATTTGGTTAAATTCATGAGTTATGCCACCCCTGTACATATTAAACTATAAGGTTCATCCTTGGGATTGTTTGAAGGTGGTACAATATAATGATCACATTTCATAATCATATCTTCATGGTTCTTGGTGTAGTACATCAATATATATATATATATATATATATACATATATATTTCGAAAATAGTTACACCTTTTTGTCTGGTTGGCTTTATCTTTATCATGTTTTATGCTAATTTTCCTTGAAAAATCTCTGGAATGTACAATTGTAATGCACAAAATTCAATTCATAGCAAAGTTTGACACTAGTGAATTGTCACACATCCACCGTTCCGAGCATAGGGTTTCAATCCGATGGCTCAGGGTGGCTAGAGGGTAATCACCCTCCCAATATGCACTGCGCTCAACTCATTTATTCTATTTTCACTATTGGAATTGACGTTGAAATTTTTTGAAGAAATCATGCATCAATTTACTCTTGGGTGCACCGTCCGAATCAAACACGTAACTTATGAAAATCAACAATTTTTTTTTCTTCTTCTTAGTGCCCTGCATCAACGTACTCTTGGGTGCACCGTCCGAATCAAACACGGAACTTATGAATATCAACCATTTTTTTTCTTCTTTTTAGTGCGTTTTGTTTTCTTGAATAGTTTCTTACTCTTCCTTCTTTTCTTTTGTTGTGTATTTGAATTGGGTTCTACGTCATCGATGATCTTTACCATGACTACTACTCACAGATCTTTATGGAATTGCCAATGCATACATAGGGTTACCGTCTTCTCCCAGTGCTACCGAGTGTTCGTCCGACCAAAGTTTCAAATTTGGATTATATGTTCTTGTTCCTCTAACACAATCTGTGCTTGAATTGGAGGCCATTGGATTTTATTGTAGTAATTTGATCTCTCCTATCATGTGGAATTTTATTAAGTGCTCCTAAATTCCTCTTTTTATTAATAAGTTTTCTTAACAAAATAATTTATCTACACAAATTTGTTAGGTGTTGTTACTTATTAAAGTTGAATATTAGTTTTTATAATTTCCTTGTTAAAATAGACACTTATGGTATATATTGAGTATGTTGTATGGGTAATACTTATGGTATGTATATATTTACAAATCTGTATTCTCGGTTATATTTTCTTTTATTATAGTCATCTCAGAGTTTATATGTAATTTGTATTTTGTTTTCTTTTATTGCTTTCTAAGCTAATAGCACTAGCTTCGTGTTGGAAATTTTCTTAAATACAAATTATTCATTCTTCTTTTTCTTGTCTAGTATTTTAGAATTTATTTCATAAATTTTATAATTCTGTGTTTTAATAACTCTTGTTATTATTATCTTGTGCCAACAAATTGGTATACTCATAGTAGATTTCAGAGGAAAATACCCCTTGGTTGTAAAATTCTTGAACCAGACCTCGTTTTGGTTTAATTTATTCTATATTGAATATGTACACTTAGGTACTTCTTTTTGTACGGAATTTGTCATAGAATATCAATTTATTACACGTTGCTATTTATGTTTTTTTTTTTAAAGACTAGAAACTACCTACTACAGAGGTATGATGCAATCAATAGGTCATAGGAATGTATGATGCAATCAATAAGTAAGGTATGATGCTGAATCTATGCAATTTGGCCTAGTGCCAGACAAATTTTAGGTTCAAGAGAGTTGGTAAATTCAGCACAACCTTTTCCCCCTTGTAGTGTAGCTATTGTTATTACTCTATCATGTTTTTCCTTAACACATGAGTTAACTGGTTACAACAATTATATATAAATATATATTTATCAAGCAATATTTTCACATTTCACTTGTTACTATCACAATTTCTTTTAAACAAGTTACACTATTTTGTTATATCAATTATGTACACAAAAAGAAACATTTATATTATAACCAGTGACATAAAACACTTAGTTCTGGAGACTAATCAAGTAAAGATACTTATCTGTTCAACTTAAACCACCAGACAATACATAAGGAATAAATTTTACACCTCCCAACCAACTAGAATGGTAATATTTACCTCTCTCCCTATGCCGGTTTCATTTCCACAATATTTTTTGGTAGTGACCTAACCTTGTCTGTCCTGAGGCATCACTTGTTGTGTCTAAACCCATAAAAATTGTACAAGTCCAGCCCAAGAACTCACAGAATCCACAAGCTTTACATAGGGATTCCACTAGCTCTGAACAACTCAAGAATACCCTCAATAACAGTGTCATGTCTTCATACCCTCACTAGCAGCGTCACGCCTTTCCTTAACATCATCATGTTCAAGGGAGTAAGTTCTTTCACTCCCTTCTTAGTTGCGTCACGATTCCTCTCCTTCCCTCTTTGATTTTGTTCCCAACTGAGATAATTTATCTCTACGGATGGGAAAATTTGCCCTCTAAATTTATGGTAAATGAACTTTCAAGTAGAGACCTTTTCCCAAAATTACTCATAATCAATTTATTTATGAAAGTATAGTAACTTTAAAATATTTAAATTTTATGACTAGGCTTTCCATTCAGCCCATAGTCTTATCAAGTCATAAAAGTAAATTAAATATTTACTTTTCAAATCTCATGGTCTATATGCCGCATTAGCTGATAATACTAATAATAATAATAATAAACTCATAATTCAATAATTTTTTATGATTTTCATGATATTAGCAAAGTGAGATATCTTGAGAATTATCATGAATTGAGGCATATCAAGATTTGTTGGCCATTTAATTTAGATGGCTGCGCTAATAATCAATAACAATTATTACTTGTCAGAACTAATAATATCAGCAAACTAATAAAAGAAAGGTGTCTTGAGAATTACTATGAATTGAGGCAAATCAAGGTTTGTCGGCCATTTAATTTTTATAATTAGTACTTGTCAAAACTAATAATATTGCAAAACTAATAAAAGAAAGGTGTCTTGAGCATTATTATGAATTGTGGCATATCAAGGTTTGTCGGCCATTTAATTTATATAATCAATAACAATTAGTACTTGTCAGAACTAATAATATTGCCAAACTAATAAAAGAAAGATGTCTTGAGCATTATTATGAGGTATATCAAGGCTTGTCGGCGATTTAATTTTTATATGGTTGGGCTAATAATCAATAACAATTAGTACTTGTCAGAACTCATAATATTGCCAAACTATCATGAAAATTTGTCAAAAAAGTGTCTTGAACATTATCATGAATTGAGGCATATCAAGGTTTGTCGGCCATTTAATTTCAAATTTTGTCGGCCATTTAGTTTCAAAGTTTTTAGGACATTTAATTTTATATGGTTGCGCTAATAATCAATAACAATTAATATTTGTCAACTAATAATATTGCCAAACTAATAAAAGAAATAGTCATTTTCCATATATATATATATATTTTTTTGTTAATTTTGTGCAAATTTAAACATAATTGGGGAAAGTTGTTTAATTTGCAAAGATGAAATGCCTCAAGGACTTTCTATAAATTCAGAAGTACATTTTAAACAATAAAATATTAAAATGTCTCTAAAAGATTATAAATTATGTTGTCAATCCAAAATGTCCTCTCTACTATATATATTAAAACAAAAAAATTATTTTAAAATTAAATTAACAATACATGATAATAGGTGATTATTACCAAAAGTAGTTTTTTACAAATAGATTCGAGAAGCCAAATTACAAAAATAAAAAAAATCTAAATTTAACAATTAAATAATAAAAACTAATTAATAATAAAATGATTGGGTTTTCAAGTATTAAAATTCCAACCTCTTTGGTTAAGTCACAGTGTTTTTTTACATTTAGATTTAATGAGGATTTGTGATATGATAATTTTTTTTGAAGAAAAAATAATTTAAGATATTAAAGTTAAGTGATTGAAAAAGTTGAAAGACAATTTTAATTAAACTAAATATAATTTTATTATTATTATTCAAAAAGTTGTTTGAAAATATAGTTTATTTTAATTAAAAGAAATATAATATTATTATTATTATTTAAAAGTTGTTTTAAAATATAGTTTTTGAAAATAAATATAATCCATACTTATATTTTTTTATGTTTTGATTTTTTATTGAAATTTGATAATAAAATTATGGTTTATTTATTTATTTAATATATATATATATATATATATATATATATATATATATATGTTATAAAAATCTTTAAATCGCTAAAAAAATCATATATCAAATTTATAGTTTTAATATATTTTATTAGAAATTAACCAAAATAATATTAGAAAAAAAACCTAGATTAGCATATATTTCAAAACTATGTTTCATTAAAATTTTTCTTAAATTGTTTTTTTTCGAAATGAAAAAAATATTGTAGTTGTGATTAAAATTTTTCGGTAAAAATCACATGAAAATAGATTTGGTCGACGGGTTTGGAACATTGCAGTGTTTTTGTCGGAATCTTGTAATTTTTTTTTTTTTAAATCAAGTAATTGGAGTGTTTGAATTACATTTTTGACTATAAAAAAGAATTCAGCACCATCAAAAACCTTTAAAACACCTAAAATACTGAAGTTTAATGACACCTAGATTTTCAAAAATCTTTACTGGAATCTTTCATAATCTTACTAAAAAGTTTAAGTTATTCTGTGGATTCTTTAAACTACACTACCCAAAAATAAATATTTAGTAAAATGTTTTACCCTAATAAACAACAATAAAATAAAAAATAAAAAAATAGCATTTAATTACTATAAAATAAAAAATAAAAAAATGACATTTAATAACGAAGTCCACAACAATCAAGGAAAAAAGCATTTAATAACGAAGTCACTCCACAACTAGATGCCAGATATTACTTTCGCGTATAATTTGAGTCTGTCTTTGAATTTCAACGCGATAAAGCTGAAAAATTCTATCCGTATAATCAAACAAATGTAAGATAGGTTCGAAATCTGGGCTGCCTAAGTTTGACCAGTGCCACAAGCTTTTCGGAAGCCGGAAAAGCACAAAAGAACCCTGCCCGGTTTATTTGTCGGCGTGTACTTTTCCGAGCAGATCATGTCAAATTACCAACAACTCCGTCCAACAGTGACACGTAATACCATCACAACTCTAATAACCCAACGTACCTATTAATACGATAAGGCTTTAATAAATCTAAAATATTTTTCATTTTTTTCTAATTAATTAATTTATCATCGGGCACAGGCCCAAGCATTTATGGAGCATGTGGTGTTATTTTTAATATATAAATGACAAGATTTCGTGTTGCAGGATTTACGGTCCAATTTGTGTGGAGATGCGTTGCTTCGTAGTGAAAAGCGTGCACTCTCGCTATATAAGTTCGGCAGCTCGCCAATCTCACCACTCCACCACCTTCCGCAGAAGAAATTTTCTTGCGTTGGTGCCATCGTACCCTCTGCGAATTCATTTGTTCTGACTTAGAGTTTATTCGGCCACCCTGGTCATCTAAATTCTGTGAAGCAGAATTCACAGAATTCTTGCTTTAAGTGCTTTTACACCCATCACAATATAATCAATAGATTTGCTTTTCTTGTGTTGCAGCAACTTCAGCCCTTGGGTGGAGTTGCATTATTTGTTGGTGTTAAGGCTTTCGGCATAAATCGTTTCAGGCTCCCAAATATTTGAAGTGAAGTGAAGTGAAGTGAAGCACAATGGCAGCTTTGACCAATGACCTGGTGTTCCTTGTTTTGCAGTTTCTCAAAGAAGAGAAGCACACAGAAGCTGCCCACATGTACGGTTCCAAACCCTAGCCTTGAATTATCATTTTTTCAATGGTTTTTACATATGTGGTGTGTTAATAATGACTTGGTTTTTAGTTTTTCTATCAATTTGTCTAAAATTTGAAATTTAGTAAAAATTTGTCAATTTGTCTAAAATTTGAAATTTAGTAAAAATTTGTTGAAATAACATTATTGAATTTTGAATATTTTCCACATTATTAGTGCTCTAGGATTATTGAACTGATTTTTCTCAATCTTAATGCACTTCAATCCTAGTGCACTGTGTCAAATCCATATCTGCTGGATCCATCTATGTTTCCCCTGATTCCGGCCAAAAGTTTCAAAATGCAGTCATTGAGTTTGTGAATTCTCAACAATCCTAATGCACTGATTCTCCACAATCTGGAGTGCACTGGATATTTCAGAGTGCTGAATCCATATCTGCTGGATCCAGCAGATATGCCTAGTCTGTCTCTTATAAGTTTTTTTATAGGTTTCTGTTGGATTCTGACATTTCTAGATTGCCTAGTCTTTCTCTTATAAGTTTTTTTTATAGATTTTTCCTATTAATTTAAAGAGTAGTCTACCCGGGCAACGTTTTAGCCCGGAAATGCTGCCCATCTGAAAACCCCTGCTGCCCATCCACGGAGAACTGACATCTTTTCTCGTTGCCGATTGCGCTTGGGATCAGCGCATGCCCCTGTCAGAGTTGACAAACCTGACATATTTTCACGTCCAAATTGCGCTTGGGATCACCGCCATTCACCCTCGCTGGATACATCTCGCGAGCCCAGCTGAAATTTAAATTTTTATTTGAAATTCAAATTTTTAACCCCGCCCAAAATCAAAACAGAACATCCTTTTCCCCTGTTTTCGATCATTTGGTTTTCCGCTGAAAGAAAGCGTAGACCTGGACAAGCTCTCGCATAATGCCCACGCGGAAATTCTAAGAGACAATTGAGGTATGTTGCGTAGACCTGGACAAGCTCTCGCATAATGCCCACGCGGAAATTCTAAGAGACAATTGAGGTATGTTGCGTAGACCTGGACAAGCTCTCGCATAATGCCCACGCGGAAATTCTAAGAGACAATTGAGGTATGTTTCTCTGTCAATGATTACAGTTTCTTGTGAGGGCGAAGGTAAAATTTGGTTTTCTCTGTTGTAATTAATCAGTTTTTTCTATGGCAGCAACAGCAACAATATGTGTGAAGGCGCAGCAGATTTCATTTCCCTCAACCGGTATCGCTGTATTGTTTATCGCTAGCAAATATGAAAAAGTCTGGCCTCCAGAGGTAGAATAAGTTAGTAGCGTCTGTAAAGTAAGGGTGGGTGTTCAGTTTAAATAGGATTTAATCAGATGGAGTTATCATTACAATCTGGGACGGGTGCTGTTTTCACTGTCATTTTGTCTACGTTTTCTTGCATGAGGGTGTTGAATCGAAATTCATGGCCGGTCGTCTTCTTTATCTGAAGGGTGTTGAATATAAATGGCGCCCCTCTTTTTCATTTGAAGGGTGTTGAATCGAAATGGCAGTGGTCTCTATCACGCAGATCAACCATTGCCTTTAACAGTCCGTCGATCGCTTTTTATCATATGCTTCTTCGTTGGTATAGTTTGATAGGTGACGAACAGAGCAGAAGAGAAATAACACACGTCGTGAAATCTTTACTATTCCTTTGAAGCGGATGAGTAGTAGCTATAACGACTTGCAAAAGCATATAGCCTCTCTGGCTGAGAAGCATATAGCCTCTTTAGTGTATATTATTTTATTTGTATCGATAAACTTGATATAAGTGAAATATATCAGCGTGAAAAAATAATATATTCACATAAATTTTATTGAATTTTTTTATATATATTATTTATAACAAATCATTCCTTAAACATTTAAAACATATATAGTATATAATCATTGAATTGTTGTAAGTTATCAATTTATCTTAAAATATTTAATATAATTTTTGCTTTAATTTTTTTAAAATGTTTAAATGACTTGCTTTAGTGTATAATTACTCTTTACTTTTATATATATCATGAATATTCATAAAGTAATTTTAATGAAAATTCTCATATATGTATTTGGTTTTTTAAATACAATTAGCTTCACATGATGTAAATTATGGTTAAATAATTAGTTTCAATACAGAGCAAATAAATATATATATTTATTTAATATTAAATTTAATATAGTAATATATTTATTTAATATTAAATTTAATATAGTTAATAAAATGAAAATAAAACTATAATTATATTTGACATGGTAAATGAATCATAGACATTTAAGAAATATATTATATTGGTATAATTCTAAGAATAACAATAATTTTATGCCATGCTCAATGGAATGGTATTGATTCTAGTTCTATAAGAGGTGGAGTTGGGGACATCATTTGTTTTACAAAACATGGAGTTGCACGAGGGTGATGCTAAGTTCTACTAGGCTAGACATGTGATACAAACTATTGATCATGTGTTAAAGAATTTGAGTTGATATCGTTTATGTTGTAGCCTTTAGGTTATATGTAAACTTAATTCAATATAGTTGACATCTTAGATATATTAGCAATAGTGAAAATGATATCATGTGGGAGATGGAAATATGTTAGAGAGAAATGATGACTTAGAGTCAATTGAGAGTCCTGCTTGACAATTAGGTGTTTGATTGTATCTTACCTTAAGTTGATTAAGTGTGATGATTACTGACTGACAAATTAATGTCATTTTGTTAGTAAATATTATTGAATAAGGCATGTACTAGGTGTTTGATTGTATCTTACCTTAAGTTGATTAAGTGTGATGATTACTGACTGACAAATTAATGTGATTTTGTTAGTAAATATTATTGAATAAGGCATGTACTTAAAGACTATTCTGCTGCTTGGTTATAAACATTTACAAACAATGCATTAGTGGAACTATTATTTATCACTATTATGTACATTTTTCATATACACTAATACATTTTTTTACCGATTAATCATTGTATCAAATTAATAATTATGAAGAACGATTTAATGTTTAAGAAAAATATTTCTCATACATATTGGGTTAAAAAAAGATGAATATGGACACTTAAAGGTCAAGAAAAATTAAGATAAAAACTTCCATTATTAACCCATTTCTTGGTCATCTTTTCCCAACCACATTTATTAATGTGGCTATGTATTGAAATTATTTTGTAAATTTTTTTATTAATGTACATGAAATCAAATGCTTATGGAGTAAACTCTATGTAATGCTTCATAACTCAACATTTTCCCTAAATGTGCGATGATATTCAACTGATTTCATTTGATTAACATAATGTATCAACGCTCTCCCTAAATGTGCAATGATATTCAACTGATTTCATTTAATTAACATAATGTATCAAGGAATTTCATTTGATTAACATAATGTATCAACGCTCTCCCTAAATGTGCAATGATATTCAACTGATTTCATTTAATTAACATAATGTATCAAGGAATTTCATTTGATTAACATAATGTATCAACGCTCTCCCTAAATGTGCAATGATATTCAACTGATTTCATTTAATTAACATAATGTATCAAGGAATTTCATTTGATTAACATAATGTAAAGTTCTGAAATAATACAAAATCAAAATCTTATTTTACAGACTTCTATGACAACAGTTCAATGTTTCAAATGTTCCAATATTTAAATTTTAGATTTTATATATAATAATTTAATTTTTATTAATTATTAATGATTCTAGTTCTATAAGAGGTGGAGTTGGGGACATCATTTGTTTTACAAAACATTGAGTTGCGAGAGGGTGATGCTAACTTCCACTGGGCTAGACATGAGATACAAACTATTGATCATGTGTTAAAGAATTTGAGTTGATATCGTTTATGTCGTAGCTTTTAGGTTATATGTAGACTTAATTCAATATAGTTGACATCTTAGATATATTAGCAATAGTGAAAATGATATCATGTGGGAGATGGAAATATGTTAGAGAGAAATGATGACTTAGAGTCAATTGAGAGTCCTACTTGACAATTAGGTGTTTGATTGTATCTTACCTTAAGTTGATTAAGTGTGATGATTACTGATTGACAAATTAATGTGATTTTGCTAGTAAATATCATTGAATAAGGCATGTACTCAAAGACTATTCTGCTGCTGGGTTATAAACATTTACAAACAATGCATTAGTGGAACTATTATTTATCACTATTATGTACATTTTGCATATACACTAATACATTTACTTACCTATTAATCATTGTATCACATTAATAATTATGAAGAATGGTTTAGTGTTTAAGAAAAATATTTGTCATACATATTGGGTAAAAAAAAGATGAATATGGACACTTAAAAGTCAAGAAAAATTAAGATAAAAACTTCCATTATTAACCCATTTCTTGGTCATCTTTTCCCAACCACATTTATTAATGTGGTTGTGTATTGAAATTTTTTTGTAAAAAAAATTATTAATGTACATGAAATCAAATGCTTATGGAGTAAACTCTATGTAAACATTACTTGGGCTATGTTTACACGATCATTACTTGGGCAATGTCTTCTTTTCTTCTTTCAAATCGAATCTAACCAATGTTGTTTGAATTTATTGAACATTTATTTGCTCGAAATAGCATTCTTTCATCCAATCACAACACTCATGATTTATACAGTTAAGAATATTCCCCTCAAATTTATTGTTGCCCATTCACTTAATTTAACCCAAAAATTGAAATAAATACACCGCTTAGTGTAAAAATAATAAATTAAAATATAAATTAAATATATTCATTTTATTAACAATTTTTTTTTTTTTTAATGAATATGGATACAATCAACATCAACCTTTACTTTTAAGAATCACCTAACTATTTATTGTAAATAAAAGTACTTTTGGATTAATTAATTGACCTAATCCTAATGATGTGATTAATCCAAAAGTACTTTTATCTACATTATAGATCACAAAAGTCTTAGATCTAACATATTTATTGTAACTTAAATAATTAGAAAATATTTAAAATGACCTATACTTATTTTTAATAAATATAAAGTTTTGTATTCATGATAAGTTTAATTGATTTATATATTTTATTTTATTTTTTAAATATATTTTCAAAATTTTAAAATTTAAATTCAAAATATTTAATTTATATAAATTTAATAAAAGAGAAAAAAAATCATAATACTTGGTTCACATTATTTATTTAAAACTAAATATTATACTTATCCCCACATATTAAATATATCTTTATTTATTTAAAACTTAAAACTAAAGTTTGATAAGCATTAAATATATCATTATTTATTAGAAACTTAAAACTATGTTATTTATAGTTTAAAAAAAAAATTGAACCATTTTAATTTTCAATAGAAAGGTATGTTATTTTATAATAAATATAGATAATTTTATTTTAATTGTATAGAGGGGAGAAAGTAAATCATATTACTCGTTACGCAAGTCAAATATATATTTATTTATTTTGATTAAAAAAATACAGATTTTTTAGTAAATAATATTTAAATCTATAGAATTTAGAATTTTTATATAGAATTTAGTTTATTATTAAAATTAAAATTTCAAATATTACACAGAAAAATGAAAGATAAAAGTCAGTTTCTAATAAGTTAAATTACAATACATTCAAACTCAAAAAATATTTCTAATAATATTATTAATAAAATTATAACTCCACAAATATTCTAACCATTTTAAATGAATTTAAAATAACCCTAATAACATCAAACAAATGTTTTAACAATTTTAAATGGTAAAAAAGTTTTTACGAAAATTAATAATTAATAAAAATTAAATTATTATAAATAAAATCTAAAATTTAAATATTGGAACATTTGAAACATTGAACTGTTGTCATAGAAGTCTGTAAAATAAGATTTTGATTTTGTATTATTCGATAACTTTACATTATGTTAATCAAATGAAATTTCTTGATACATTTGTTAATTAAATGAAATCCGTTGAATATCATTGCACATTTAGGGAGAGCGTTGATAGATTATGTTAATCGAATGAAATTCCTTGATACATTATGTTAATTAAATGAAATCAGTTGAATATCATTGCACATATAGGGAGAGCGTTGATACATTATGTTAATAAAATGAAATCCGTTGAATATCATCGCACATTTAGGGAAAATGTTGAGTTATGAAGCATTACATAGAGTTTACTCCATAAGCATTCGATTTCATGTACATTAATAATTTTTTTTACAAAATAATTTCAATACACAACCACATTAATAAATGTGGTTGGGAAAAGATGACCAAGAAATGGGTTAATAATGGAAGTTTTTATCTTAATTTTTCTTGACCTTTAAGTGTCCATATTCATCTTTTTTTTACCCAATATGTATGACAAATATTTTTCTTAAACACTAAACCATTCTTCATAATTATTAATGTGATACAATGATTAATAGGTAAGTAAATGTATTAGTGTATATGAAAAATGTACATAATAGTGCTAAATAATAGTTCCACTAATGCATTGTTTGTAAATGTTTATAACCAAGCCTTTAAGTACATGCCTTATTCAATGATATTTACTAACAAAATCACATTAATTTATCAATCAATAATCATCACACTTAATCAACTTAAGGTAAGATACAATCAAACACCTAATTCTCAAGGATTCTCAATTGACTCTAAGTCATCATTTCTCTCCAACTTATTTCCATCTCCCACGTGATATCATTTTCACTATTGCTAATATATCTAAGTTGTCAACTATGTTGAATTAAGTCTACATATAACCTAAAAGCTACAACATAAACGATATCAACTCAAATTCTTTAACACATGATCAATAGTTTGTATCTCATGTCTAGCCTAGTGGAAGTTAGCATCACCCTCTCGCAACTCCATGTTTTGTAAAACAAATGATGTCCCCAACTCCACCTCTTATAGAACTAGAATCATTAATAATTAATAAAAATTAAATTATTACAAATAAAATCTAAAATTTAAATATTGGAACATTTGAAACATTGAACTGTTGTCATAGAATTTTGTAAAATAAGATTTTGATTTTGTATTATTCGAGAAATTTACATTATGTTAATTAAATGAAATCAATTGAATATCATTGCACATTTAGGGAGAGCTTTGATACATTATGTTAATCAAATGAAATTCCTTGATACATTATGTTAATTAAATGAAATCATTTGAATATCATTGCACATTTAGGGAGAGCGTTGATACATTATGTTAATCAAATGAAATCAGTTGAATATCATCGCACATTTAGGGAAAATGTTGAGTTATGAAGCATTACATAGAGTTTACTCCATAAGCATTTGATTTGATGTACATGAATAAATTTTTTTACAAAATAATTTCAATACACAACCACATTAATAAATGTGGTTGGGAAAAGATGACCAAGAAATGGGTTAATAATGGAAGTTTTTATCTTAATTTTTCTTGATTTTTAAGTGTCCATATTCATCTTTTTTTACCCAATATGTATGAGAAATATTTTTCTTAAACATTAAATCGTTCTTCATAATTATTAATGTGATACAATTATTAATAGGTAAATAAATGTATTAGTGTATATGAAAAATGTACATAATAGTGATAAATAATAGTTCCACTAATGCATTGTTTGTAAATGTTTATAACCAAGCAGCAAAATAGTCTTTAAGTACATGCCTTATTCAATAATATTTACTAACAAAATCACAATCAGTAATGATCACACTTAATCAACTTAAGGTAAGATACAGTCAAACACCTAATTGTCAAGCAGGATTCTCAATTGACTCTAAGTCATCATTTCTCTCTAACTTATTTCCATCTCCCACGTGATATCATTTTCACTATTGCTAATATAACTAAGATGTCAACTATATTGAATTAACTCTACATATAACCTAAAGGCTACAACATAAACGATATCAACTCAAATTCTTTAACACATGATCAATAGTTTGTATCACATGTCTAGCCTAGTGGAACTTAGCATCACCCTGGTGCAACTCCATGTTTTGTAAAACAAATGGTGTCCCCAACTCCACCTCTTATGGAACTAGAATCAATACCATTCCATTGAGCATAACATAAAATTATTGTTATTCTTAGAATTATACCAATATAATATATTTCTTAAATGTCTATAATTAATTTACCAAAATATAGTGTCAAATATAATTATAGTTTTATTTTCATTTTATTAACTATATTAAATTTAATATTAAATAAATAAATATATTTATTTGTTCTGTATATGAAACCAATTATTTAACCACAATTTAGATCATGTGAAGCTAATTGTATTTGAAAAACCAAATACATATATGAGAATTTTCATTAAAATTACTTTATGAATATTCATGATATATATAAAAGTAAAGAGTAATTATACACTAAAGAGAGTAACCATTTTCTCTAGTTGATGAAGAGAGTAACATTGTAACTGTTCCTGCAGTTGTAAACCCCTAGTAACGATGGTGCAATAGAAAGATGGTGCAATAGAAAACAACCCAGAGGGAAAAAAACCCGAGTGAAAACCTTTTCCTTTGGAGCAACGAGGGTTAAGTGCCTCTATTTCCTGATAGTCGACGGAACCACGTGCTTCCACAACTGTAAAGGCCCAAGTGTTAATCAAGCTCTGTTGTTGGATGACAGTCATGTTGCAACCGCTGCCCCCTTTATCGATCTCAATGCCTATAGAGGGTGAGACGACTCTAATCTCCATTTCCGCCCTCCCATGATGCAAAATGGTTTATCGTTACTATCTTTATTAATTTTTTTTTTCAATTTATTAATTAAATGTTTATTATAAAAAAAAATTAATTAAATAATAATTATTATCTCTGTTTTTAATATAAATAAATAAATTATTAATTATTAATTAATATATATTTTAGTAATGATATTATTGTTAATATTGTTATTTAATTAAATTATTTAATATTATTTAATTATTTATTACTTTTAAATTATTTAATTTTGAATATTATTTAAATTATTATTATTATTTAAATTATTTATTATGATTTATAATATTAATATTATTATCTATTTAAATTAATTTAAATAAATTTTATTTAATTATTTTTATTATTTATAATAATAATATTTTTATTGTAATAGTTTTTTTTTTAAATATTAATTTTATTATTATATATTTATTAATAGTTTGTGTATAGATATAAATTCAAACTTTTTATTATATTAATCACTATAATATTTTTAAAGTGTTATACTAATTATAAATATACCAACTATAAATATGAATTGAGTTTATGTTAAATGATTATAAAATTGGTTATTATTTTTTTATCATGCTCAATTTGCACAAAAACAAATGATAAATTTATATTGAATTTATTTTTATAATAAGTTAAAAATTTGAAGATTTGGAGATTTATGATACAGTTTCCCAACAATAAAAATCAAAGATTCTTCCTAAACTTAAATTTATTTATGATAGACTTTCCGAAAAAATAAAATCAAAATTCTTCCAAAACTAAAATTTTATTGACGTTAAAACGAGGAAATATATTGTGAATAAGATACCGAATAAATTTAATGGAGTTCACATTGACATCAAGTTGGGTTACAACAATTATAAATTAAAAACGTTTTTTTATTTGCGTGAATAAAGATATTTTTCAAAAGCGATCATTAGTGCAGTGTCGGACCTGATAAAAAGAACTCATAACAAATAAAAAGAACTCATAACAAGTAACTTCATTAATTTAGCAGATTGAAAATTGGAGAGATTGCCAAATATTGAAAATTGTAAATTACCAAACATTTAAACACTGATCTAAATTACCTTATTAAATTATGGTTACGTATTACGCCACTGCCACTGCCACTGCCACTGCCACTGCGACCCATTACCCATTACATGACATCCAATATATTGACAAAATATATTGAAAAAATGAAATACATTATCATCTTATTAAATCAACTATTACAACACCATCACTACAATCCAAGATTCGTTATGTCAAATCCCAGTCGGGCCAGTAAAATTTGTGGAATATATTTAAGCCAAATAAGTTAGTGATGGAATTCAACATAATACTTAAATTGTTCATACATACACTTGATTTATTACACGTAAACGGGGCAAACTAAAACACGGGAATTTACGTTTAATTAGTAGAAACTGGGAGAACATAGACAAAAGAAAACCTACTTCTACTTCTTGGGAGTTTACAGTACAGCCCACAGGGAAAATTGTCGAGTATATAGCACCGCCAAGCCGTCTCATCTGTTTTGCAGTCGCCATGAAAATAACTCCATGAGACGACCTCTCGCGTTTTCTGCTTCCTCCCTCAAATTCTCTTCTTCATCTGCTTCACTTCATTCCTCAGCATTGAATTTTCCACGGAGGAATACCTGAAATATGTCTCCTCTAAATCCATCACAAAAATTTAAATCAAAATCCATGCTTTTAGCAAAATGCAGAGACTAGAAAACAACGCTTACCATTTCCGCTTGCGTCCAAATGTGCCGAGCCTTTCGACGCCTTCTTCCGTTAATTCCCCGCCATTTGCAGCAACTTCTCCCTCAGAAGACGGTTGAATTTTCAGAGCTCCGTCGTCGTCCTGGTCGGGCTTTTGCTGGGAACTGCAGATGTCTGCGAGAAAAGAATCGATGTCCCTGTTCTGTTTCGATTTTGGGCGGGTTAAAAATTTGAATTTCACATAAAAATTTGAATTTCAGCTGGGCGGGCGGGATGTATCATTTGGAGCGAGGGTTAATGCCGGCGGCCGACCTGACAACGTGATAAATGCGGTTATGGAGTGATGTGAAAAGATGTCAGGTCTCGGCGGCCGCGGACGGGCAGCAAATGGTTTTCCGATGGGCCGCATTTCCGGGCTAAAACGTTGCCTGGGTAGACTACTCCTTAATTTAAACATATAAGTTTTTCCTATTAATTTGTATAGAATTTGATACAAATTTGTTGGAATATGGTGAATATTCCCTACATTATTAAATTTTGAATTTTCTCCACATTATTAGTGCACTTGGATTATTGAACTGATTCTCCTCAATTGGAGTACACTGTGTTGAATCTATATCTGCTGGATCCATGTATGTTTCCTTGGATTTGGGCCAAAAGTTTCAAAATGCAGTGATTGAGTTTGTGAATTCTCCACAATCTTAGGGCATTGATTCTCCACAATCCCAAGTGCACTGGATATTTCAGAGTACTGAATCCATATCTTCTGGATCCATGGATCCATATATGTTTTGAATCCTTATCTGCTGGATCCATGGATCCATCTATGTTTTGTCCGATTCCGACCAAAAATTCTAAAATGTGTAATAGTTAAACAAGTCTAAACTTGTGAATGTTGGTAGATCAGTTTATTCAGTTTTTGATAATTTTGTCAGAATTATTTTTTGTTATGTTGTTCAATGTCATTGTCTAGTTGGGGTTTGACATTATTCAGTTTTTGATAATTTTGTCAGATTTAATTTTTGTATGTTGGTCAATGTCATTGTCCGGTTGCGGTTTGACCTTATTCAGTTTTTGATAATTTTGTCAGATTTTTTTTTAATGTTGGTCAATGTCATTGTCTGGTTGGGGTTTGATCTTAAAAATTTTATGATGGTAGAAGGTGTTTGATCTATTTGGATACATGCATGGAAAATGAAGAGGACATTGTAAGTAGAGTCATGAATTGTCTTTCTTGTTATATTGTGAATGATGAATTTCTCAATGTTTTTGTTTTAAG
This sequence comes from Pinus albicaulis, assembly GCA_034641835.2. Taxonomy (NCBI): domain Eukaryota; kingdom Viridiplantae; phylum Streptophyta; class Pinopsida; order Pinales; family Pinaceae; genus Pinus; species Pinus albicaulis. The sequence continues at coordinate 158,834 of JAXQQM020083266.1, forward strand.
AATTATGGGGTATTAGCTTGGTACGTGGGTAGGTTTTTTTAAGGTTTTTTTAATATGTGCATTCTGAACCTTATTTATTTCCTTATATTTGTGAATATGAATCTATTGTGGTATCAACAGTGTAATCATTTGAATCTCGGAGCTGTTTCTTAGTTTTTCAATGTTTTTCTTTTTTATAAGATTTTGGTGTTTTTTGAATGGGTGTATAGTAAATTAGTAATTGGACTAATTTCTGAGCTGAAAGGATAAGAGAGAGGTTGCTAATACTAGGCACCCTCAGTATAAATACACTTACAAGCACAACATAATTACTTTATTACAGAGTTAGTTAGAATGTTGAACCAGGTTGGGATGTTAACAACTATTCTACAGAACCAACAAACTAAATTCATTTTGAAAAACTAGTTACCTTATTACAGAGCTAGCTAGAGTGTTGAACCTGGTTGGGAGGTTAACAACTACTCTACCCAAACTAAACTCATTTTGAAAAAACTAATCAATGTCATGTTTGTTACATGTTTATTTCATGTTTGTGGGGTAGTTTGTTTTTGTTTGTTAACCTTTTACATATTTGTTAGTATTGAATTTTCTATTGTTTTAACTTTTACCTTTGTTCATACTAGGTTAATAATAAGTTGATAAAAAGCTATTAATTTCACGGTCAATTATATTTTGTGGGGATGTCGAGTATTCTCTTAATCCTTCTCATCTCCCAAGTTTGTCAATGCCAAGCTGTTTTTGTTAGCAAGGTTATTAATTTTTTTTCCTGTATCTGCATACACTGACGGATAATTCATAGTTGGCTAAATAAATTTTAAACAATTCTCATTTTCCAGAAAAGATAAGTTCACCGCTGTGAAAATACTTCACGAAGATCTTAAAGTGTTCAGAAATTTCTCTAAAGAAGTCTACAGTCAGATAGCAGAACTGATTACATTGGAAGACTTCAGGTGATGTTTGTTTTACTGTTTATATTTTATTACCTGCTTCAGTATTTTCTTTTCTCTGTAAGGTCTAATCTAAACTTCGGATTCTACGTGTAGGGATAATGAGCAGCTTAAACATTATAGGGATACGCATACTCAACGATTTGCAGTGTTTCGACAGATTGACTCAATTGTACGATCCAACCCTTTAATCTGCAATAAGTTGGCATTTCCAAACATTAGAGCTTGCAGGCTTAGGGCCCTCATTAATCAAAGGTTCTGCCTCTGTCCTTTAAAATACCTCTTGATTCAAGTTGAGAACTTCTCTATAAGATATATATATATATATATATATATATATATATATATAATGTGAGTTTTCTCAATAAGCATGACGCTAGCTGTATAGAGATGCTATCAACTATTGCAGCATCCAAACCCTCTTCTGAAATTTATAATTATTTCTTGACATTTGGCAGGAAGATAACTTATGTTTCTATGTGTATGTGCTTTATGTGCTTTTCTTCAGTCTTAATAGGCAGCATTCGCTTTGCAAAAAACCTCAACCTATTCCCGATGTCAGAACATTGTTTGTTGATCACCCCTGTGGAACATCAAATGGAGCCCTAACCCCATCTCCACTAGATAATCTTCATATGGGGACGATTCAAAAAATGGCGTCCTATCGTCCCAGTTCTATGACTGCTGTGAGTCATGAGTATACCCTTCATGTATTTCCCCTTTTGAATGTGCATTAGTGATTTGGTGATCTAAATTTCTATCTAGCTTTGTTTGAATAAACTATTAATCTGATTGGTTGCAGAGATTTCAACCTCAAGTTGGTCCTGCTGCTCGTAGTCCTGCAGGAGGGTTGGCAAATCCTGGCACTTGTTGGAATTTTGAGAATTCCAAACAAATAGTAATGGAGAGAATAATCTCCCCTCTACAACACAGAGAGATTAAAAAATTCTTTCGACAATGGACAGAGTTTTTCAGACCTTTAAAACAACTTCTATTACTTTCAAAACTGTTACAAATTCTTCCTCTTCAGAGAGGGATGACAACAATGGTGATTGCTACAGACGCAGTGCACAAAATGACTCTTTTTCTCTCAAGAACAATACTCTGCCTCTTAAAATTCACATTGCTGTGTATTTCTTCCTTTCGCGCCACTATGCGAAACACCAAAAAAACAATGCAAAAATTACAATAGCTTGCACACCTTCTTACATTATATATATGGCGCGGCGGGAATAACAAAAAAAACATAAAAAAAATACAAAGGAAAATCCTTTGCGCAACAATAAAAATTCAAATGTATGACGTGCGAGTCGGACCACATCGCAGTCGGCGGATTGGCAAAATTGTGATGTCAACAAAAAACTTCCACCGTGGTGAAGTGCGATGTTGCGATTGCGATTGAATCGCATCGCAAACATCCAACATAACCTGCTATGGAATACTTGCGATCCACATGAACGTTCAAATTGCGATTGGCTCTCGGATTGGATGGTAATATTAACTCCGTCTCATAACATGGTCGGGTCCGCCCTTTTGATCAGGGCACACAATAAAATCCCGCCGATTAAACCTTGCGATTGAAACCAAGTGATTCCAATAAGTGATTGCCACGTGGTCAATTGGACCCACGGGCCTGTGCTGCTGTGGGAAGGGAGATTTACAATAAGGTTTGGTTGTAATATATACAACCATTCCGCTTTGCGGAACTCCGCCATATCAACAAGACACTGTTTCAAAATAACTTTGGTTGTTGAGGGCTTTAAACCCCGAAACTACTGATTTAATGAATTCTGTTCCTCCGTAGAGCAGATCTACGAAAATCTTCGTCCTTCCACTGTGAAGAACGGCTCCGCCCATCACCTGTTAATTCTCCTCTGCAATGTGTGGCTGCGGCCCATCACAATTAATTCATTCTTACGATTCTCCAACATTCTTCAATACAGAGTGTTGTGCACTCAAAAACTCTGCTGCCTCTGTGTACTCGTTTTCTTCCTGCCCAAAAGCATGGCAGGTGACTTTAATATTTTCAAAAACACTTCTGTACAACATGCTACAGAAGCTTCTGGTTCAACTTCTCTCATGCCACGTCTAAATGCAGGTCAGATAGTTGGTATTCTGTAAATCTAATCATCTATATATTATTCCTTGTTAAATGAATCTATACTATTCCTTGTTAAACTCAACATCTTAATAATTGAATCTGAATAGTATATTTCTTTGCGTCTGTTGGTTGAAAAAAATGTGGGCTGAAAAGATGTTTGATTTTAATGTTTTTTTCTTAATGAGCTCAGGTGCTTCGTTGCAACGACCTAAAACTCCCGCACTAAGCAATGGTGAATTTGTTTTTCAGTTAGCTGATTCTGCTCAGGCTGATAAGGCATGTAACATCATTCCTATTAGACTTTGTGCTCCTGAATTTTGATGGATGTTTCCTAGTGTTCAAAATTCTTCAAGTGCATTGGAAATTTTGCTCCCATTTCAAAATTTTGATTGTATTTTGGTCCCATTATCTGCAGACCCGGCATTTAGGACCAACTCACCCTAAAGAGAAGTACTCGGAAAATGACCTTCGTAAAGTAGTTGTGAGAAGCCTCAACCAGGGTTCAAATGTTGTTAGTATGGATTTTCATCCTCAGGAGCAATCAGTTTTATTAGGTAATCTGCCATTTCAATTTCATTAGTCTCCTAAATCAATTGTTTCATCTAAATTCTTATTTTAAATGCACTCTAATCGTGAAATGACTTAAACCTAGTCAACCGGATGAGCATTTTGCAGTTGGAACCGATTTTGGTGACATTGCAATTTGGGAAGTAGGATCAAGTGAAAAGTTAACTCATAACTCATTCGAAGATTGGGATAACTCAAGTCGCATATTGTCTGTGCAGGTGTAAATATCACATTGTGTTTTAGTTCTAAGTGATTTTGTTAAAGAAATATTTTTTGTACTTAACTGTTCACAGGAGTATTTCTTTCCTATAATGTGATTCTTTGTGGCATTGATTTTTGGATGACACACTTATTTCCTGTTATATGTGTTCAGATGGTAATTTTGAAAGAATCAGTTGTGTCAGTGAAGCGGTGTATTTGGAGCCCAGATGGAGCATTTATTGGTATTTACATTTGTTTTGTTGATAAAGCTACTTTTACCATACCAATGACTCTATGGTAGGTACTAGGAACTGTTCATTGTGTTGGAATATAATTTCAACGCCAGCACAACAGAGAACAAGGCGGAGGTAATTCCGATGGGGTTCGGCAAGTCTGGCCAGGGGAGCAACATACCCCATCGAACTGGCCCCACATCATACAGCTGCAATGGAAGTCCGAGGGGGTCACGCAAAGCAGCTGGCTGGAGCAGCATACCCTGTCGGAATTGATGACGTATGCTGGGGGCCCACAAATGTTATACAGCCATATGACATATATGTTATATGTTATATTGTGATCGCCGGTTGAAATTCTAATCACGACATTTTTTTTTAATAGTTGGTTTTAACATGTTTTAACATTGTATGTTTTATTTTTAATATATGTGAATATATATTAAAAAGGCCCGTGAAGCATATGTTGTAATTTTAATTACACAGCAGCGTAAATAGAAAGAAGGGAAAGACAACAAAACTGTTTTATTACACAGAACAGTGAAGCACAACAGTGCTGGGATAAATATCACAGTGCCGGAAAGTCAATTTGCTATCAATGCATATTAGATCGGTGCTGACAGAATTAATGCAGCCATAATGAATTGAAGCGGTGATATTTTTAGTGGTTGAGCAAGTTATGGCTGAAGATATTTCTGTTTTTAATATACACAGCAGAGTCATGTATTTTTATTATTATCTACGCACAGCAGTGCAAGTTTTTTTTAAGAACAGAGAGCAGAGTTTTATGCACAGCAGAGTGCATTTTGTAAAAGACAGAGTTGTAATTTTTAATTACACAGAACAGCAGAAACATAGTATTTCTCTGTGTGAGACAGAGAAGAGTGTTTTGGTCACTGTGTGTGAAGCAGTACCATAGTTTGTAATCTCCCAGCAGTGGAAAGATAGAAGAGTCTGTAATACCAGTTTTTTTTTATAAGAAATATAATTTTTCCGAGTTGAAAACTCGTCTCAGGAGAATTTTTTAATTATTCTCTCGTGTTAAAGAAGGACACATTATTTCCGGAATTAAAATTCCAACATGGTATCGGAGCCAATCCAGGCTATTTGAAGGTCAAATAAGCTGAAGGAAACGAATTCTTTGTTGCAGCAGCGTCTCCAGCAGTGTGAAGACTCAGCCATAAAGGATTTAAGGTATTTCTCTATACAGTTTTGTGTCACTGTTGCAAAACGGTTGGTTAGTTTTAAACACACAGTCAAGTGTTTTTAATTCATAGTTAGAAGTGCAGAATGGCTGGTTCTAGCACAGGTATGAGTTTGGGAAATATCCATCTCCCACAATTCAATGGAAAAAATTATGATTACTGGTCAATAACTATGAGGGCTTTATTTGTCTCCCAAGAGTTATGGGAATTAGTTGAGGATGGCTTTGAAGAGCCAGCAAATGAAGTAGAGTTTCTTCTTTTAACTCAGGAAGAAAGATGCCAAGGCTCTTTTCTTTTTGTATCAAGCAGTGCATGAGAGTGTGTTTCCAAGGATAGCAGCAGCCAAGAAATCCAGTGAAGCATGAGAAACTCTCAAGACAGCCTATCAAGGTATGGAGAGAGTGAAGACAAGAAACTTCGCCTCAGAGAGACTTTGAGATTCTACAACATGAAAGAGTCGACATCATACCATTGACCATTCTTCACTCATGTGATTGGAATGGTCACATAACCGGGATTCACGGAGAGACTCTTGAAGATAAGAGGATTGTGGAAAAACTCTTGAGAATTTTACCCTCAAGATTCAATGTGATTGTCACCACCATAGAGGAGACTAGGGATCTCACAAAGTTTTTAATGGATGAACTACATGCATCACTGATGACCCATGAACAGAGATTGGGTAGGAGTGAAAACTCATCTCTTGAACAAGCCTTTAAGACCCAGATGTCTTTCGGAAGAGGAAGAGGGCAAGGAAAAGGAAACAAGAGAGGAAGAGGAAGAAGCCAGAACAGAGGTGGAAGAGACAGTCCAGCAAATGCTCAAGGAAGGGGCAGCAATCCAAATCAGCATCAAGGCCAAGTGTAGCTCACCTGCTATGGTTTCAAGAGACTGCACAAGGACAAAGGTATGACAAATCCAATGTCCAATGTTACAATTGTAAGAAATATGGTCATTATGCTAATGAATGTGTAGAAGAAACAAGATATGAGAAGTGAAACTAGTGCAATTTCACAAAAGAAATAGTAAATGAAGTAATTTGGTTCTTAGCTTGTAACATGGCTGAAGAAAAGAATGAGGATATATGGTTTCTAGACTCGGCTAGAAAAACTATATGACAAAGAAACTTAGCAATGTTTTCTATGTTAGATGAAAGGCAGGCAAATACAAGTCACACTAGGAACTCGATATAAAGTTTCGTTATGGGAAAAGGAGATGTAAATGTTTTAACAAGATTAGGTGCAAAGAAAACCCATAGCAGATGTTTATTAGTGTTCTAGGAATGAAGTAACTCTAAAGGTTGGACAGCTTTGGTCCATGGGTGTAGTTAAATGTTTTCTTTGATAATGATGTTTGTACCATCATGGATAAACCACCCAGCAAACAGTGTATTGCTGAAGTGAATATGACAAGGAACAGGATGTTCCCTCTCAGAATGAGAGCAGACTTGAAGAATGGCGAAGAGAAAGCAGCAGTTACACAGGAGACTTTCCAAAGCGAACCAAAGGATGACAATTGGTTATGGCACTTGAGATTTGGACATCTCAACTTTGGAGGTCTTTAATTTGTTGAACAGAAAATGAATGGTAAGTGGTTTACCATTGATAGAGAAACCGGACAGCCTTTGTGAAGGTTGTATTCTTGGGAAACAACACAGAGAAAGTTTTCCTTCTGGGAAAAGCATAAGGGCAAAAAGTACCCTGGAAATTGTCCACTCGTATGTATGTGGACCGATGCAAACTCACTTACAGTGTACCATCATGTCTTAACATTCATGATGATTTTACAAGAAAAACTTGGGTTTACTTTTTGAAAAACAAAAGTGAAGTGTTTGAAAAATTTTGCAATTTCAAAGCACTAGTTGAGAACCAGAGTGGGCTGCATATCAAGGTCTTAAGGACTGATAGAGGAGGTGAGTATATATCTAAAGATTTTCTACGGTTTTGTAGAGAAAATGGTATTCATAAGCAGTTTACAACTAGATATACTCCACAACAAAATGGAGTGGCCGAAAGGAAGAACCGAACCATAATGGACATGGCGAGGAGTATGTTAAAGGCAAAACATTTGCCGAATGATTATTGGGCTGAAGCTGTACATTTTGTAGCGTATATTTTGAACAGGTGTCCTACAAAAGCAGTCATGAACAAAGTGCCAGAAGAGGCATGGAGTGGCGCAAAGCAAAGTGTCACACATATGAAGGTTTTCGGATGTGTAGCTTATGCACACATACCGGATCAGCTAAGGAAGAAGTTGACAAGAAGGGGAGAAATGTATTTTCATTGACAGCGTGAGGAATCCAAGGCCTATTGTGTTATAATTCCATCCATGAAGAAGAAGTTTCTTGTGAGCAAGAGATGTTCGCTCATTGAAGAGGAAGCTTGGGATGGAAGCATAGAGAAAACAGTGAATGTAAAACACTGTTTATCTCATGATGAGGATGATGATGAGGTGGCTGAAATACATCCCCAAACAACAACACCAATACAAGGGCAGCAAAGTACACCTTTGAGGAGAAATGAAAGTACTTCTCCAAGCACACCACAAGGAGGAAATTCAAGTGCTTCTTCAAGCACTTGTACACCTACTGAAAGAGGTAAGAAATTCAGAAGTTTGAAAGAAATTATGCATCAAGATATAGCTAATGAAGGTATCAATTTTTGTTTGCTTTATATTGTCACAAAGCCGATGATCCTGCTCATTTCGAAGAAGCTACCAAGGATAGAAATTGAGGTGAAGCTATGGATGACGAGATTAATGCCATAGAAAGAAATAAGACATGGGATTTGGTTGAACTCTCAAAAGGTAAGGAAGTTATTGGAGTTAAATGGTCTACAAGACCAAGAGTAATGCTAAAGGCAAAATTGAGAGACACAAGGCCAGACTTGTTGTCAAAGGGTATAAGCAGCAGCATGGGAGAGACTATGAGGAAACTTTCGCACTGGTTGCTAGAATGGAAACTGTGAGAGTAGTGTTGTCCATAGCAGCACAAAACAAGTGGAAAGTTTACCAAATGGATGTGAAGTCAGCATTCCTAAATGGAGTGTTAATGGAAGAGGTTTACATTGAACAACCTCTAGGCTATGAAAAGAAAGGCCAAGTGCACAAAGTGTGCAGATTGAAGAAAGCCCTTTATGGGCTAAAGCAAGCACCAAGAGCATCGTACAGTAGAATAGATTCATATCTACTGGAAAATGGTTTTGAGAAGTGTGAGGGAGAACCCACCCTCTACATCAAGGAACAAGATGGTAAAATTTTGATTGTAGTCTTGTATGTTGATGATGTTATTTTTACAGGTAATGATGATTGCCTTATTGAACATTTTAAAACAGTCATGAAGGAAGAATTTGAAATGACTGACATGGGTTTGTTGAAATACTTCTTGGGAATAGAAGTAGAACAAGATGAAAGTGGGATTTTCATCTCACAGGCAAAGTATGTTAATGAAGTTCTTGAAAGATTTAACATGCAGGAAAGCAAAGCAGCAATCACTCCCACAGTGATGGGATTAAAACTCAGCAGAGAGGATAGCAGCAAGGATTTTGATCCTAGTCTGTACAAGAGCATAGTTGGCAGCCTTATGTACTTGACTGCAACTAGGCCGGACATAATGCATGCTGTTAGTTTGATTTCCAGGTTCATGGAAAAGCCAAAGGATGCACATTGGCAAGCAGCAAAAAGGATTTTGAGGTATGTTAAAGGTACAAAGAAATTTGGTATTTTTATACTACTTCAGAAAATTCAGATTTAGTTGGATACACGGACAGTGATTGGGCTGGAAGTGTTGATGATCGGAAGAGCACTTCCGGTTATGTTTTCCACATGGGTTCAGGAGCCATTTCATGGGCTTCTAAGAAACAACCCGTTGTAGCGTTGTCTACAGCAGAAGCAGAATATGTGGCAGCTACAGCAGCAGCGTGTCAAGCAGTTTGGATGAGAAAAATGTTGAGAAGCTTATGTCAAGAACAGGTAAAAGGGACGGTGATATTTTGTGACAATAGCTCAGCTATTGCATTGTCTAAAAATTCTGTTTTTCATAAAAGAACAAAGCACATTGACACCAAGTTTCATTTTATACGGGAATTGGTTAGCAATGGCGAGATTGTTTTGCAGCATTGCAGAACAGAGGATCAGTTCGCAGACATCCTCACAAAGCCACTACAGCAGAAAAGCTTTGAATATTTCAGGGAATGCATGGGTATGCAGGAAAACCCAGCAGTTGAAATTAAGAAATTAAGAGGAGTATATTGAATATGAAATTTCAACACTTGACTATGAAAAGAGAATAAAAGGCGGAGGAAGGAGGTAATTGGAGTGGGGGTTCGGCAAGTGGCGAGAAACGAGCATGCCCCATCAATGGCCACATCCTTGTTGTATTGAATCAGGGAGTGAATAAGCGTGGTGGAAGCGACATACCACTATCGATTGATGACGTATCTTTAGAACCCTAAATGTTATACGGCCATATGACATATGTTATATGTTATATTATGATCGCCGGTTGAAATTTTAATCACGGCATTTTTTAATAGTTGGTTTTAACAAGTTTTAAATATTGTATGTTTTATTTTAATATATGCACATCATATATTAAAAAAGGCAAAGTAAACTTATATGTTATATTTTAATTACAGCTAGTAGTAAATAGAAAGAAGGGAAGAACATTTGAGCTGTTTATTACACAAATTGTGAAACATGTGATCAGGATAAATATCCATAGTCTTGGCATACGAGTCAGTTTGCTATCAATGCATATCGCATATTAGATGGTGTGACCTGTGTCATTATAATGATTGAAGCGGTGATATTTTTAGTGGTTGAGCAAGTTATGGCTGAAGATATTTCTGTTTGTAATATACACAGCAGAGTCATGTATTTTTATTATTATGTACGCACAGCAGTGCAAGTTTTTTTTAAGAACAGAAAGCAGAGTTTTATGCACATCAGAGTGCATTTTGTAAAAGACAGAGTTGTAATTTTTAATTACACAGAACAGCAGAAACAGAGTATTTCTCTGTGTGAGACAGAGAAGAGTGTTTTGGTCACTGTGTGTGAAGCAGTACCATAGTTTGTAATCTCCCAGCAGTGGAAAGATAGAAGAGTCTGTAATACCAGTTTTTTTTATATGAAATATAATTTTTCTGAGTTGAAAACTCTGTCTGTGAGTAATTTTTTTTTAATTATTCTCTGTGTTAAAGAAGGACAATTTTATTGTTCTAGAATTCTGAAAATTCCAACACATTGATATAACCTACCATGCAGGAGTGGCATTTTCTCAGCATCTAGTTCACATGTATTGTTATAATGCAACTGGCGAGTTGAGGCAACACCTTGAGGTTCGTATTACAGCTCAAAAATAGGTTACGTTTTGTTGCAGTTTCCATGGCTATAAGTGACAATGGTAATACAATATTGCAGATTAATGCACATATTGGTAGTGTGAATGACATTGCCTTTGTGCACCGTCAAGGAAAGATGTGCCTTATCACTTGTGGGGATGATAAGATCATTAAGGTAAATTTAGTGCCTGCTCCTTGAATTCATAAATGTATGGATTCCCAATTATGATCAGTTAGTGTGACAAAAACTTGCCAATTTGAAATAATTTATATCATGGATGTTTACCATTATGATCATTAACTAGCTGAACTCTTCCATTGTGCAGGCATGGGATGCAGAAACAGACTGCAAACTATATACATTTGAAGGTCATGAAGCACCTGTCTATTCTATCTGTCCTCACTCTAAAGCGAATGTCCAGGTACTTGACTTCTAGAAGTCTTCTGCTACTTTCACATGAATATAGCATTTATTTAGTACGAGGATTACTAGCGAATTCTTTTTTCTATAGAATTCTTATACCGGTGAAATTTTATTCCATGCCTGAAAATCTTCTGTGAATAATTGCAGTTCATTTTCTCCATAGATGTAAAGGGGAAAATTAAAGCCTGGTTGTATGATCCTCCAACATGTAAAATTGACTATGATGCTCCTGGCCAAGGGTGTACTACAATGGCTTATAGTGCTGATGGATCACGGTATAACACATTTTTCTACTTCATGGGTATATATTGGGAGGTTTGAATGCGTAATAAGGACACTAGTTCACTAAAAAGGATTTTATCCTGCCTCATCAACAGCACTTATTTAAGGTTATTTTTTAATTAGTTTATATCTTCTTTGGGATTAGGCTTTTCACATGTGGTACAAACAAAGGAGAATCTTACTTAGTTGAGTGGGAAGAAAGTGATGGAGCAATGAAGCGAACTTATTTTGGTTTCGAAAAGCAGTCGTCAGATGTGTTGAAGTTTTGCTACAATAAAAAATAGGTTCCTTGCAGCTGGAGATGAATCTCAAATTAAGTTTTGGGACATGGATAACATCAATGTCTTGTTAACAACCGACGCTGAGGGTGGCTTGCAGGTAAAAGGATATATTTACCATGACATCTATCATTAAACAATTTAGATTGTGATGTTTGATAGAGTTTAGATTACCTGAATTTCTTTATTTTTGGGTTCTGCACTTATGCATTTCTCAGGGAAAACCCACTTGTTACTCCCCCTCATTCCAGGGATGGTACTGAGGGTAAACTAGATTCTTTAGGGTTCAAAGCTTAGGTCAGCTATTAAGAGTTGGCTCAGGATGAGAGCTAGCATGTTACAAATTGGGATTTAACAACTTTACTCTCAGCTAGTTGAGCTAACCCGCTTGACATGGTCGATGTTTTCTTATTATGATTGGATATTAAATTGACTCCTCCCGCCTTCTGCAGGGTAGACCTTGTCTTTGTTTCAATAAAAATGGTTCATTGTTGGCTGTAACAACACTTGATAATGGGATCAAGATCTTAGCTAACGCAGATGGAGTTAAGCTTGTAAAAATGCTAGAAAGTAGAAGGTTGACACCGGAGTCAAAGGTAACAAAGGAGGTATGATGCCAGATTGCACATTCACTGGGCATATATCCAAAATAACGGCTAAAACCTAATTGTGGCATCTCTGAAATGCAGCCTTCATTTTCAAACATCATTGGTGCAGCAAATACAACCGGCCCTGTTCTCGGTGCAACAGAAAAATCAGAAAGAATTCCATCAGCAATATTGACGGTAAGTAATTTTGTTAGAGAACTCACTATGTTTGGTTCTTGTGCAATATTTTTACATTAGGTAGTTCATAAATTAATGGATAAATTTCAGTAATATTTATTTTATCATGATCAACAAAAAACTACAGAATTGTGCAACAAAAAACTACAGAATTGTGTTGCTAGCACTTCGATGGTCGATGTCAAACAAAGGCTTCAAGATGAGGATACAGGTGAGAACGAGAGCACAAACTGGAAGTTCACTGAGGTAATGGAACCAGTCCATTGTAAGTCTATCAGATTAACAGATCCACTGCCAACAGGAAAGGCAATTTTTCTTCTTATATATAGTAGATTGAAACTACTCATTTTCATGTTCTCTCAGACTATAAAAACTCCTACTCACATGTGTAAATTTCTTTGGTGAATTGTACAGATTGTTAAATTACTTTATACATATTCAGGTTCTGGTCTCTTAGCTTTGGACAGTAATGCTGCACATAGGCAATGGATGTGGCAATGTAATGCTTTGAATCCATCTGGAAAGGTGTGTCTTCAACTTCGGTTTCAGTTGCAGTAGTTGAATGCCTCTTCCATTGTTGATTTAAGTTCAATAATTTTTTTGAACTTACTTTACAGGTTCAAGCAAATGTTCAACCACATATTTGGCAATCACCCAATAGCAGTGTTATGAAAAATGATACCAGTGACAGAGGCCTAGAAGAGGTTGTCCCTTGCTTAGCTTTGTCAAAGAATAATTCATATTTACTGTCTGCTTCGGGTGGCAAAGTGTCATTATTCAACATGAGAACATTTAAGGTGAGGAATTCTTCTGCTATCTGCACATGCGGTTCTGTTGAAGTCATGAATTCTGTAGTGTAACCTTAATTTAAAAGGGTCTCTCAGAAGTTCACTGAGAATTTGATGGTATCTTTATAATTTATACGTATGAATTTTAAATCTGTAGTGATGCCTATATTGATGCAGGTCATAGAAGACTACATGCCCCCTCCACCAGCAGCAACATGTGTAGCTTTCCACCCTGTGGATAGCAACTTCATTGCTTTTGGAATGGAAGATTCGACCATTCTCATTTTCGATTTTAAACTCGGAGAGGTTGTACATTTACATTTTTCCTTGCAGTGCCTATTATTGTTACCTGGTCTCTTAAGCTGTGACTAGAATACCACTGAATGAGTTTGATTACAGGTAATCAGGAAACTCAAGGGGCACCAGAAGAGAATAACTGGCTTGGCATTTTCCAAAGAATTAGAAGTTTTGACATCCTCAGGTGCTGATGGACAGGTATATACTCATATCTTTTGAGGTAACAACATTATCTACCTTCACCATTTAAGATATGGAATAAACCTTTTGACTAAAACCAATATTGTGGTGACAGCTCTGTGTCTGGAAATATGAAGGATGGGAGAAGTTTAAATCAAAAGCCATTAATTCAGAGGCAGGAAGATTTCCATCACCACTCGCAGTTACGGCAGTTCAGTTTAATAATATTAGTCAAGCTCAATTGCTAGTTGTGCAGGAGAGCCATATTGCAATTTATGATGCTTCTGAATTGGAATGTTTGCGCCATGTAAGATGCCATGCTTATATATGCTTTTATCCTGTTATATTTTTTAACCTTTGAAGTTATGGTGTGGTTGTGTATTTGATATAGATGGAGGTATATTGTCCATGCTTATATATTGATTAGTAAATAAATATTTGCATTGCAGTGGACACCTCGGGAACCAATGGCTGCACATATTTCGTGTGCCACATTTTCATGTGACGGTCTACTAGTCTATGCTAGTTTTTTTGATGGTTCTATTGGTGTATTTGATTCTGAAGTCGTAAGGCTGCGGTGCCGTATTGCTCCTTCTGCATATATACCAGACATGGGCAGGTAAGGTGTTTCATCCTGCAATGAGAAGGATTATGGTAGTATCCATCATGCTAGGATTCTTTAAATGAAATAACATTGCTGTTTCAATTGGTTCCCAGTGAATTAAAATTTATAACGTTTTCTTTTGCTTATGTGCAGCGGAGATATTTATCCACTTGCCATCGCTGCAAATCCACTTAAACCTAATCAGATTGCTGTAGGATTGACCGATGGAGGTGTTCATGTGATTGAGCCTTCCACATAAAGATAAATGGGGTTGTTCGATGATCGGATAATGGAAATGCTAGTTCAAATCACCAGGATCCTGAATCGTTTCAATGTCGCTTCTAATTTTCGATATTTTGTGTCCCCGAATTTTTTTTTTGCCAGTGGGAGGTCAATTTGATGATTAATTATGTAGTATTTTCTTTGGGGTTTTCCTTTTGTAACGTTAGTCTTCGCCATTTGTAAGGTTGTTTCTGGTGTGGCAGTGTTTCTGTTGTGTAATTTTTGCAAGGTGATGCAATATAGAATGCATCCTGCCGGGGCTTTATTTTTATTAAGTACAATCAGCTTAAGTTGAAGATGAACATAAGCGACCATAAATGTTTTCTAAATGAATATTTATAGATATCTAAAGGCAATGCAGCTTCAGAGTGTTTATCCTAAAATGTTGTGGAATAATGGTGTTACCTCTCCATACCATCATTCTCTGTTTTGGATATTTTTCACTGTGGATTAACTTCTTATCAAATGAATGAAAAATTCTACTGATTGTAGATAGATGAGAACAGTATGGTGATACTCATGAGTCTGTAATGCCAATATACCTTAAATGTCAATTGAGTCTGTAATGCCAATATACCTTAAATGTTTCAGAAAACTGCAACCAAAGAAACTTCAAACAAGAAACAGTGGAATTAGAGTAAATCTTCAAAGAAGAAACAAATGCAATAAACTTCAAACAAGAAACAGTGGAATTGGAGTAAAAAAGAAGAGAAGGAAAGATGTGTGTTGACATTATCATACCATAGGGATATTTTATCCAATGTTTGTGATGGATAAGAAAGGATGATCTGAAGTCTGAAACTAAAAGTTTGATAATTATGTCAAAATAATAAGTCTTGGTGGAAAAGGTATAGAGAACGCAATTGAGACTAACCAACAATGTAATCTACTTCTACTTTCAATCAATTTCAGTTGCATTCACTGATGCAATTCCATTCAGTTATGTATGTAGGTGCAGTGTTTTCCAAGTTGCATGCGGATGTACAATATAATTCAGCTATTGCAGTAATAAATCATGACTTTACCATGTAACCACTACACCCCTACATGTATTTAGTAATAGTATGCATGCATGTTAGTTGAAACCTAATGTAAAACATGTAATTCGTAGGTGGCACTACTATAAATGAAAAAGAAAAACCGTTTGTTTCTGGTTGATCCATGAAATGACATATGTGATGTATAATGCCACATAAAGGGAATTGGGGTGTTGGATGATTCGATAATGGAGATGGTAATTCAAATCACCAATATCTTGAATTAGCTCCAATTCGATCATTCATTACATAGCATTTTTTTAGGGACATGCCTTTTGTAAGGTTAGTTATCGTTTGGTAGAGTTTTTATTGTGCAATACTTGTAATTTCCTTAGTATGGAAGGTGGTATGGTAGGTTCTAAATTTTATTTTAATTAGAGTAAGTTTAAATTAATGATTGCGAGTCATTAAAAATGTGTTGTAAATGAATATTCAATACCATATTAGAATGAGCTTAAGTAAATGATTGCTAGCCATTAATTTTTTTTTGTAAATGAATATTCAATACCATATTAGAATAACCTTAAGTTAATGATTGCGAGTCATTAAAAATGTTTTGTAAATGAATATTCAATACCATATTAGAATAAGCTTAAGTTAATGATTGTGAGCCATTAAAAATGTTTTGTAAATGAATATTCAATACTATGGTATTCTTTTAGATATATCTAACATAGACTATACAACTTTAAGGTGTTTAACCCAAAATGTTGTGGAAAAATGCTCGTTATTTCTCCATACAATCATTTTGTCTTATTGTTTTTTTTCTTTGGATAAACTTTTTATTTTATCAATGAAAAACTATGTTGATTCTAGAAGGAAGATAACAACTTCGTAATTGTCATGAGCTTGTAATGCTATAGCTATAGTACCTTAGATTTCAATTGAGTAACAAATATTATCTTTTGAAGAATTTAACACCCTTTTTCAGGAATAATTGTTACATGTTTAGAAAATATTATGATGGCAGAAATTAGCAAATTGTTCACCTCTCAAGTCTTTCACAAATTTAGTATAAATTTTTATGTGAGAGATTATACAAGGGTTCAAATGAGAATGGATTTAACTCTTTAGGTTTTCTATTTTTTCCTAGGAGTTAGGATTACAGATTATCATGGAAAAACTTGAGAAATATACTCACGATTGAAAATCATCTAAACAAGGTTACCTACGCACTTTTTTTAAATATGAGGAATGGTTGTGTGAGTAGCAATCTTAGAAGTTTTAATCAAAATGCTATTAAGAACTACAATCCATTCCCCCCCTTATTAGATCATGTTGAATGTTTCAAGTGCAATAATTCTGGGCACAAAGATCTTGATTTTAGAAGAAATACATTAAGGCTTCCACATCAAAGAAGAGAAGAAGATATTTTCGGAGATAGACGTAAAAGAGAAAGGGTATGGATAAGGAAGAAAGAGGAGTGAGTAGAATATGGTATAGCTCTTTGTGAACAAAAAAAAGATAGCGAATGGTATATAGATAGTGGATGCTCAATTCATATGAGTTAGAAGAAAATTTATCTCTTTAATTGAAGTCAAACGAGGTAGTGTCACCCTTGGAAATAATTATTTAGGAAGGATAATTGGAAAAGTCACAATCAGTTTAAATCATAATATTCTAAGTGTAATTCAAACAATTGATAAAGGACATGAGGTCACATTTTATCCTAAATGTCGTAAAATAAGGACAATGTATATGTCTCTAATAAAGGTAAAGGAGAGATTTATTGTATGACATTGTAATTGCTCTCATATTATTAGTAAAAAACAAGTTAGAGATTGCAACACTTTAGGATGCATTAAGAAGATGGTGACTTTTGAGATTGAGTTGCAGGACAAGGATGATGAAATAGAAGGTTTAAAGGATATGAATTATCAATTGAACGTGAAGAGAATGGTGAAATTCAATTAGAAAATAAGGAGAAGCATTAGTTCAAAGGGAGAATCCCTCTTATGTCAAAAGAGTTAAGTTGTACACAAAAGGAAGCATCAACCTAGGGTGAGTAGCCTTTAAAAGATGTAAAAGGAAGTTCAAACACACACGGGGAGTAGTCTCAAGAGTATAAATACAAAAGGGGAAATGTTATATGTAAGCAAACATTTGTTGAACTTCATAAGTGGAGGTTAGTTTCAAACAAATGAGAAGTAAGCAATCAAAGAAAGTAATTATTTTGATGTTAAGATCTCAAGGGGAGGAATTGCAGCCATAAGTAATAATAACCCTTTGCAATTTCTCTCAAATGAAAAGAATATGCATAAAAGATAGGGAGAGTAGTTGTAGTCACTAGGAGAGGAACAATTATATACACTAAGAAAAGTTTCATAAAGAAGAATAGTTATGGATAAGGATAATTCTAAGTTCATAGGGAGAATTCCTTTGCCATTAATGTCAAAAGGGGAGAATTCTAAGTTCTATGAAGTAGCATGCAAAAGAAAAATTGTAGATCGGAGGAATTCTTCAGTATTTTTGTAGAATAGAATAAGGGTTTCCCTCAATGAAAAATGGGAGCTTGTTAGAAATATTGTTGTCGTTATTATCAAAGGCAGTGAGAGAGTACTTATGTTTAAGATAAATATTGAAAAATGAATGTTGGAAATATTTATTTTGGACTTTTAATGCCCCATTTGGATACCCTATCTTTGAATTCATTTTTACTCCAATTTATTAGCTCAAATGAGAGCATGATCTTTTTTATCCAATAAGGTTTACAAAGCAGATTACAAACATTTTTCGACCTTTATAGTTAAGACTTAGGACAAGTTTTATTACATAAGTCTTTGAAAAACTTGTTGTTTTTGTCGTAGGTCGACTTGAAGATGTCTTGATTGGCGCTTTTGAAACATATTTGTTGGTGTCGAAATTGAAGTTGATGTTGATCGATGTCGAACATTTGAACTTACAAATTGATGACCATCTTGGTCGAAACCTGAATTATTACATAATTGACAATTACCAAATTCCAAATGACCATCTTAGTCCTTTGAGTAATTTCGATACAATTTTAATAATCTAAAATTGGATCACACCTCCTAACTTAAGAACTTTTGGTTCTCCAAAAGTTTTATTACAATACTTTTGAAAACAAATTCTAGAACCTAGTTACAACTTTACTAAATCTTGATAATCAAAATCATTTAAGCATAAGGCATGAAGTCTGCCCAATTCCATTCAGCACTTGTTTGTTCTCCAGCAAGTGACTTGGATTCTTCCTGGGCTGCTGGTGTCGATGTTGTTTCCTTTGGAAGCATTGGACAATTTTCTTTGACATGTCCTGACAGTTTACAGTTTTGACAAGTTTTCTCCCTTTTACTTGATGATGATTTTTTGGAGTTTCTTGCTGATTGAAACGAAACTGATTCTGAATGTTTCTTTACTTGCAATGCCTTATCATTCTTTGAAGGCTGATTTTTTGTCACTCCAATTTGTTAGCCGTAAGCCTTTTGCTTCCAACATTGTTCCAACATAGATCCTCTTGACTATTTCAATTATCCAATTTTGATAAAATAAATCAATATCAGAATCATTACTGTTAGAGGACTAAGGTTTCTTACCTTTTCTATCTTGAAGCTTTACTGGTAAAAGTTCTGGATGTTTTGACCAACATCGGTCAACGATGTGACCAAGCTTCCTGCAATAGTCACATTTTATCACATCACATCCTAGACCCAGATTCTTAGGTCTCTCTTGTACCTGGATAGGTTGAAGTCTCCCTTGTCCATTTTTCCCCAAGCCTTCGCCTTCTCGGTATCCCATGGATTTCATCATCGATTAGCCTTTCCTTTCAGGGATAACACTGAGTTTCTGACTGGAAACTTCTTCAGATTCGGAATCACTTTTTGGTGAAATAAGTGAATCAACATTGTCTTCAACTTGAGATTGAGAAAAGGAGCTAATGGCTTCCCTTGTTGACTTTGGTGAAGATGAGAAAGAAGAACTACTTTGAAGATAAAGTGTAGGCTTTTTGCCATTGAAAGGTGCATCTTTCATAAGAGGACTTCTTCCTCTTTTATTTCTCTTTAAGTCTTCTAATTCCAATCACAGACTTTGCTTGTCGCTCTCAAGTGCTTCCACCATTCTGCGCAATGAAAAATTCTCCTGCCGAATTTGCAAATTGAACTCTTCGAGTTCCGTTAGCTTTGACAACTGTCGAGTGTTCTTACCCATCTTGTACCTACAAAGAACTAGTTGCTCTAATACCACTTGATTTGAAAATGAAACTGAGTTACTTAGTTCTAATACAGAGATTGACTGTAGGGGAATTTACTGGATATGTCACCTTTGATAAAAGATCAGATCCAGAGGCTACTTGGCCCTTTACAGACTCTGTCTATAGAAATTTTTAGAGATTAACACTCAGGTTCTTAAGATGTAGAATTTACCAAGATCTTTCCTAGTTCTTATACAAAATGTGAATGGCAGTATTACTGAACAGTTATTATATGCATTAACTTTTTAGACATGAAATAATCTATGTATGTTTAGAATTAAACATTTCACATCAATCATATAAGCAATACCATAATACAAAGAAGTTTTTGATGGATTTTGTCCCTCCTGGACTACATCTCCGGGTCCGCCTCTAAAATGTGCGTCCGCTGTATTCCTTAAGCCAAGAGAAATAATGCTACAATGAATCATCAGTTGCACTACTGATGTTGCAGATATGGATCATCCCCTGAAAAGGATAATCGAATACAAATTATTTTCCTTTAACAAATCAAGAAAATGATAGGATGAGTTGTACACTGAAAATATGAAGCTTTTGGACCTTTAACTACAAGGTAGCTGAAAAGAGTTTTGCACAATCAAAGTAGATCTCATCATCCATCAACATACTTTGATGCTGTAACTATGCAAGTATAATGAGCTTTTCCTCCTTCATATAAACCTGCAAGAACCAAAACTCACTACCAAATATATGTGATATTTAATTTAAGAGAGTTTACTTCATCTTGAAGTTGAATAAACTCCTTCTTATTTTCTCTCTCTCGCCACTCCCTCCTCATATAAAGAACACCCTTCTCTTTATATATTAGGATTACAAACTTTCATGGCTTCAAAAATCTACCTCGAACCTTTGTATGCTGTAATTAGCAATTTTTTTGAGGAGTTGGAGAGATAAGAGGTTCGAAATCCCTTCTACACAATCCTAGGGATTAATATTTCCAACCTTAACACTGACATTAAATTGGAAAACCCATATTTGAACCATATATTAAATTTTAAGCCGCAAAGTTATCTAACCGGGCGGAGGAGAAGCCTGTGGCATGTGATGAGGCAGCAGGCGCGACGGTCTTAGCTCCGGCGGTCATGTTCTGACAACTGTCATCCACAACTCTGACGCAGTTTCGGTAACAACTGGCAGTTTTGACTCTGGCGGTCACTCCGACGGTTCTAGTCACATGTTTATCCGATGCTATCAACTGCAAACCTGTCACATGAAACCCCGATGCAGTTTACCTCTGCGGTCTGGACAAATCTTACATTACATCCTGCTGTCATCCAACTTTCCGCTGCAGTCAGGAGCTAACATTGTGGGTTTTTATTTGGGTTTTATATAAAAACATAACCCGAACCATTTGCACTATGGTTTTATTACCATATCACCCGAACCTTTATAATAAGGTTTTACAACTTAGGTTTTACAAACCCGATGGTTCAACCTCCGAACTTTGGATAAGACTTTTGCGCCCTAAGGTTTTTAAAACCAAAACCTTAATACTTTTACGCAATAAGGTTTTAGACCCATCATTCGAACCTTAATAAAAAGGTTTATGGTTTGAATATTGTGCTATTAATGTTTAGACTTAGGTTTTTATCATAGCGCTAGGAATTTACAACATAGGTCATTTTGACATAGTACTTTTACACCTAACACATCTTAATGCTAGGACTTAAGACTTTAATTAACATTTAGTCCTAGGAATAGACTTAAACTTAGTCCTTTTCACCTTAAGATCTTTTTTATCCAATAAGGTTTAAAAAGTGGACTACAAACATTTTCGACCTTTACAGTTAAGACTTAGGACAAGTTTTATTACATAAGTCTTTGAAAAACTTGTTGTTTTTGTCGCAGGTAGACTTGAAGATGTCTTGATTGTTGATATTCTTTTTGTATATTAATTTGGAGAAAATCTCATAGATAATGCCAACAATGGGTTTGTTCCAAAATTGATGGCATCAAATCAGCAAGAGGAGATATTTTATCCTATTATGTTGTGATAGAATTTATGATTCAGTTTCTTCTCTACATCTATAAATTGTAAGCCTATAGAGGCAAATAGATATGAGATGAGAGGTGTGTGGAAGAGGAAGTGCAGATGTGAAAATCTGCTATTGTAATCTCCTATTGATGAATAATATTGCTGGTACCTATGTTTTGTGGATGTAGCCCAGATTGGTTGGGTGAACCATGTTAAATCTGATGTCTTCATTTTATGTTGTCTGTTATGTGTGAATTTATTAAGTTTTCCACTGTGATTTACTCTAACAATTGGTATCGAAGCGTGAGTTTCAAGGCAGAAGGATGTTGTGCTCGTGAATGAACAGCACATGAGTTTCAAGGCGGAAGAGCAGTTGAGGCTTGAGGATGAACAACGCTTGAAGGAAGAGTGTCGTGAGCTAGTGGAAGAGACTCATCTGGAGACTCTGCGGGCTGAACGTTCCATCCTCGAAACACAGTCATCGCAGACTGTGAGGTCGGGTCCGCTGTGGAGAAAACCATGGACTGTGTGACCATGAGTTCGCTATGCTGTTACTCTGTGTAACTAGAGTGTTTTCGGTTCATCGTGCATGGACCATGGCTGCATGCGTGGACTGTCGAGTTGATTTTCATTTTTGGTTGTATTGAATGTGAGTTAAAGATGTTTTTGCATTAAATTTCTAATGTGCATAATACTGTGAGACCGTTGGTTGTGAGTTGCTGCCGAGCTGTGAAATGGCTAAGGTGGTCAAAGCCGTGCTCATTTATTGAGGTGGTCTAACCAACTCTTACAATGAATGGTAACGTGGTCAAAACCGTGTTCCTATATTGAAATGCTAAATGAATATTTGTATTGAAATTCCATTTAAAATCAATTTGTATTAAAATGCCATTTAAAATCGATTATATTGAAATTCCTTTATATCGATTATATTGAGATACCAATATGCCATTATATTGGGTAGGGCCTAGGGCCTAGGAACTAGATTTTCGATGGTGGAATGGTGAAATTTTTGTTTACAAGTGTTGTCGATTTTCCGAAAGAGTTTTGGTATGTAGGCGAGAGTAATTGCATGTTTTAAAAAGGGGCATTTTTATCAAAATTATTATTTTTTATTAAAATAAAATCTTCGTTTATTAATATTTGAAATTGCAAATTATTGACACAAGCTACTCAATATGTCAAAAAATCAAAGTGCTTGATTTGAGATCGAGAAGTTTAATGGGAAAAATAACTTCGAGATCTGGAAAGTGAAGATGCACGATCTACTCATAAACAAGGTGTGGCGAAGGCACTTTTGGTAAAATCCAAACAACCTTTCGCCATGACAGATGACGAATGGAGTGACATCGATGATAGAGAACTTAGCAGCATTCGATTGTGTTTGGTGGATGATGTGTTATTTAACATCGTGTCAGAGAAAACAGATGCTGGATTATGGACAAAGTTAGAAAAACTATACATGACTAAATCCTTAACCAACATGATTCTTCTGAAAAGACAGTTTTACAGCTTGTGCATGAAGGAAGGTACATCAATAAATGATCATTTGAATACCTTTAATACTCTCTTGGTATAGTTAGATAACATAGAAGTAAAATTTGATTCAAAAGATAAAGCTGTAACTTTATTATGTTCTCTGCCTGAGTCATGGGATCATTTTTTTACTTCTATACGTCTTAGTTCATCATAAACCCTTGAATTTGATGATGTTGTTGGAGCTATGCTATCTGAAGAAACCAGGAAAAGGTAAAATATAGAAACCTCTACATCAGAATCAATGATGGTTAGAGGTCGATCTAAAGGAAAATGCTTCAGTCAGAAGAACAAATCTCGGTCAAAATCGAAAGGGAAGAAGAGTAAGCTAAAATGCTGGTTTTGCGGCAAATCGGGACATTTGAAGAAGGACTGTTGGAAGAGACAACAAACATCCAAAGGAGATTCTTCAACAGAAAATAAAGAGGCAAACATGACAGATACAGGTTTAGGTTCAGCATCTGGTTCAGGTATAAGTGATGAAGTTCTATTAGTTAATTTGTTAAATCATTATCAACATTGGCTATTAGATTTTGATGCGTCCAATCACATGTGCATTCATAAAGAGTGGTTTAAATCTTATAAATAAATCAATGATGGATTTGTTTACATGGGTAATGATTTCTCATGTAATGTTGTGGGAATTGGAAGCATCTAGATTAAAATGCTTGATGGGACAAATAAAATCTTAACTGATGTAAGACATGTGCCTGAACTCGGGAAAAATCTTATTTCTCTAGGAGTGTTAGACACAAATGGATATAAAACTTTTATTCAAGGTGGAGTAATGAAAATTTACAAAGGAATCCTATTAGTAATGAAAGCAAAGAAGGTTGGAAATATTTTTCAGTTAGAAGGTAGAACAGAGTCAGATCATGCTTCTACTGTATCGAAAAACGATAGTGATTCTATTCGACTATGACATCAATGGTTGGGCCATATGAGCGAAAGAGGATTAAAATTTTTATCTGATCATATGTTACTTCCTAGTTTAAAATCTTCTAAGTGAGATTTATGCAAACATTGTATATATGGGAAACAAAGCAAGCAGAAATTTAAAACTGGAAAACATACTAGTAAGGAAATCCTTGATTATATCCATTCTGATGTTTGGGGTCCATCTCCTACAACCTCATATGGAGGATCATCATATTTTGTATCTTTTATAGATGATTTCTCTAGAAAAGTATGGGTCTACATGTTAAAAAGAAAGTCTGATGTTTTCACATTTTTCAAGCAGTTTAGAGCATTAGTTGAAAATATCACTGGAAGAACCATTAAATGTTTAAGAACTGACAATGGTAGTGAGTTTAATTCAAAGGAATTTGATAATTATTGAAAGGAATTTGGGATCGAAAGACATATAACTACTACTTATACTCCCCAACAAAATGGAGTTGCTGAACACATGAACAAGACTCTCTTAGAAAGAGCAAGAAGTATGCTAAGTAACGCCAATTTGCAGAAGGAATTATGGACAGAAGCAGTATCTACGACTTGCTATTTAATAAATCGATCACCATCAACTGCAATAGGATGCAAAATTCCTTAAGAGGTATGGAAAGTTCATCCTTGTGATTATTCTAAACTGAAAGTTTTTGGTTGTGATGCATATGCTCTAATTCTGAAAAATCAACGTTCTAAATTAGATCCTAAATAAAAAAGATATATCTTTGTTGGATATGGTGACGGGATTAAGGGATACAAATTGTGGGATCGTACTACTCACAAGATCATCAGTAACAGAGATGTTAAATTCAATGAATCTTCACTTGATAATCCAGATGTAGACAATAAATTGAAACAAGAAAATGTACCTAAGTTTCAACATATTCAGTTTGAAACTAGTTCAAATAATGATGATAGTAAAGATGAACAAGTTTCAGATGAAGATCATGAAGAAGTTCCTACAGATAATAACATTCAGCAAATTGTGGAAGAACTAGAAACATCTTTAAGGAGGTCCACGAGAATCATACATCCTCCTTAAAGGTATGATGATTATGTTACTTCAGTTGCTTTAACCGCTAATGATGATGAACCTTTATGCTATCATGAAGTTGTAGAAGGTTCTAACAATGATAAGTGCAAAGAGGCTATGAAGGATGAGATGAAGGCATTAGACAATAATTCCACATGGGACCTCGTAGAACTTCCTAAAGACAGAAAAACTGTGGGATGTAAATGGGTTTACAAATTGAAAAGGGGTGCTGATGATAAAGAAGACAAGTACAAAGCGAGGCTGGTCGCAATAGGTTTTTCTCAGAAAGAAGAAATTGAATTTCATGAGATTTTTTCACCAGTTGTTAAAATTATTTCAATTCAGATTGTCTTAGCATTAGTTTCTTTACTTGATTTAGAGATACAACAACTAGATGTTAAGACTGATTTTTTACATGGAGATCTAGATGAAGAGATTTATATGGAACAACCTGAAGGGTTTGTTCAAAATTGCAACAAGAAATTTGTGTGCAGGCTCAAGAAATTATTGTATGGTCTGAAGCAGTTGCCTCGATAATGGTACAAGAAATTTGATTCTTTCATGATGAGCCAAAATTATATAAGAAGTGAATATGATCATTGTGTTTACTTTAAGAAACTAATTAATGACATATTAATTATCTTAGTGTTGTATGTTGACGATATGATTTTAACAAGAAAAAGCATAACTGAGATCAATAGGTTAAAGGCTCAGATGGTTATGACGTTTGAAATGAAAGATCTAGGAGCAGCAAGACAGATTTTCGGTATGGAGATTTTCAGAGACAGGAGCAATGGTAAGCTGTGGTTATCACAAGAGAAGTATATTGAGAAAATACTCTTAAGGTTTGGTATGAACAATGTGAAGCCAGTTTCAGTCCCTTTAGCTTCCCAATTTAAGCTTTCTTCAAGTTTATGTCCTAATACAAATGAAGAAAAGGAAAATATGTCACGAATACCTTATGCTAATGAAGTAGGAACTTTGATGTATGCGATGGTTTGTACTCGACCAGATATTTCACATGCAGTTGGGGTTATCAACAGGTATATGGAAAATCCAGGGAAAGAACACTGGTCAACAGTGAAATGGGTGCTTAGGTATCTGAGAGGCACAAGTGATTATTGTATCACTTATGACAGAAGTAGTGAATTTGTTTGTGGATATTTTGATTCTGATTTTGCAGGTGATTTGGATAAGAGAAGGTCAAATTCACGATATGTATTTACTCTTGCAGGTGGAGCTATTATCTGGATGTCAAAGCTACAAAACATTGTTGCTTTATCCACTACAGAAGCAGAATACATCGCTGCTTCACATGCTTGCAAAGAAGTGGTTTTGTTGAAAGGTTTGTTTGGTGAGTTTGGTGGATTGCAAGACAACATTAAGTTATTTTGTGATAGTCAAAGTGCAATTCACTTGGCTAAAAATCCAGTCTATCATAGTAAATCAAAGCATATACCTATTAAGTACCATTTTGTAAGACAGGTTATAACTGAACGGGGTGTCTCTCTTGAAAAAGTGCATACAAAGGAAAACTGTGTAGACATGTTCACGAAAACAATTTTATTAGAGAAGCTGCGACGGTGTCTGGCTTCTCTTGGCTTGAAAAGAAAATAAAAATAATAAAGGAACAAGGTATCAGGCTAATTGTTGTCAAGGTGGAGATTGTTGAGATTTTTTTTGTATATTAATTTGGAGAAAATCTCATAGATAATGCCAACAATGGGTTTGTTCCAAAACTGATGGCATCAAGTCAGCAAGAGGAGATATTTTATCCTATTATGTTGTGATAGAATTTATGATTCAGTTTCTTCTCTACATCTATAAATTGTAACCCTATAGAGGCAAATAAATATGAGATGAGAGGTGTGTGGAAGAGGAAGTGCAGATGTGAAAATTTGTTGTTGTAATCTCCTGTTGATGAATAAGATTTCTGGTACCTCTGTTTGGTGGATGTAGCCCAGATTGGTTGGGTGAACCACGTTAAATATGCTTTCTTCATTTTATGTTGTCTGCTATGTGTGAATTTATTAAGTTTTCCGTTGTGATTTACTCTAACATTGATTGGCGCTTTTGAAACATATTTGTTGGTGTTGAAACTGAAGTCGATGTCAATCGATGTCGAACAATTGAACTTAAAAATTGATGACCATCTTGGTCGAAACCTGAATTATTACATAATCGACAATTACTAAATTCCAAATGACCATCTTGGTCGTTTGAGTAATTTCAATACAATTTTAATAATCTAAAATTGGATTAGAGCATGGGATCTATGTTTGGAAATTTCATTCAAATAAATTTTCAAAGGTATATGGAAGTCCCTCTATATCCATAGGAATGAGGATATATGAAATAATTCATTAGGATGACCCAATCAAAGTACATGAAACCTAACCAAACCATTTTGATAATTCAACCACCGAAGTGAACATAAAAACACTATAAATAAATGGAAAATGAGTGTGCTCGAACATTAATATATCGAATAATAGATTTGAGGTCGCAAGAGAAGCTAGTGATTAACTTTTTAGGTGATTCCTGTAGCCTAAAGGTGGACACAAAAAAGTGATTTATGGGGTGAATGAGTCATCTTGAAATTTTCTCTATAACCTTTGTTCTATAATGTTATAGACCATGACACTTGGAGGAACTAGTGTAATGGTGAATTTAACCAATTTCACAATTCATTATAAATGAAAGAATAACAATGCATCAATACAGCCAATCACCACATTTTTTTTTGGTAAATGAGGCTAATCTATATTAATTCAAAAATAGAAACAATACATATGCTACAAGTTGGGTTAGTTAGCCACACTTAACCAATCCCAGCCTTTTTTTCATAGATAAGGGGTTACCTCCGTGGAGGAAACTAGCGCAAAAAGTACATGAAAATGAAATTTACAATATGCGTTGTTGCACTAGTGAAAAAAGAAGTTTTGTGATAAAAGAAAGCATAGAAAAAAACAAGGAAGAGCTAAGTTGTTGCATAGTCATTATTTTTCGGCTTCATCATTGTTATCTGGATCTTCCTCCACTATGGGACATGCGTACACTTGCGCGATAGCTTCCTCTTCAACGATGGGTAGACACAGAGGCTTGGAGACCAGTGCGTAGAGGATGGGAGCCATCGGGTATTTTGCATCCAGGACGCACATCCAGGTACCTTCTGAGTCCATTAGCCAGACATCTGTGTCATTCCTGTCATCTTCCTGAGTCAGAAGAGGCTCAGTATTGTGAGGAAAGGGGTGATCTTCATGTGCCTCTTTGCGAAACATGCGAGGGGGCCTCCTCCTCCTGGTCAAGTTTAGGGTTCTAGGGAGCCTCTCTAGCGTGACTTCCCGAGGAGGAGCCTTCAACATATTCTAGGAGATTATCAGGTCCTCGGTGGTAGCGACCAGGGACCGCACCTCTCTGGCCTCCTTTGATGGTTCTTTGTCATAACCTAGGTGCCATGGTCATCTGAAGAAGAGGAGGTGCAAAGCAAGAGGAGTGCACAGCCAGGAGGGAGGTGCATAGCAATGTGCTAGTGGAGTTGGATGTGTGCTGAACTAGGGTGAGTCGCACAGTCAAGGGGGAGCATAGCCTGGGGAATTCTGTGGAGTGCAGCACTAGGAAGGAGGTTGTGTGGCAGACTAGGCACACAGGAGAGAATAACTATAACAACATATAAACCCAGAGGAACAAACCATGAATCTCTTTGTGTTGAAGGACCTTTCCTTTTATAGGCCTGTGACACATGCTAAGTGGTTGAGCATTATTGTGCCTCACACGCAGCTGCATGCTGTAACGATTTTTATGAATAGGCATGTGCAAAGAGTCCTGAGTGCTAGCCTTGAAAAAGTGTCTCAAAAATCGGGGTCGATGGCATAGAACTAACTGAAAAAGTCCACATTCATTGGCAAGAAGGCCTATGGGAGCGAATAGAGGGCTATAAGCGCTTGCATTCCTTGGAAATGGAGCGACTGTTGCTCTAGTTGAGTGAAAGAGATAGTTATCTTAGAGGTTGGACACCTGGAGGGGTTGGATTGCTCCTGGATGTCTTGTAGTACTTGATGGAAGTCAATAAGGTCTTAAGTTGTTGACTCCATTTCCTTAAGTTCATATAGGAGGTTGAGTCTTATCATAGTGACCCTAAGCTCATGTTTACCCTGGGTAAACTGGTGAAAGTGGTTAAATGTGGGAGGAGTGGGTCACAGTATGCCAATACCCTCATTTCCTTATGTATTACAGGGTTTTTACTCCCTTCCATCCCTTTTCTAATTCCTAGATAGACTTTATTTTGTGTATACCCTCTCCTTTAAAAAAAAAAAATAGAAGCCTCAATATTTTTATTATTATTATTAAAACATGTGATGTACTTATTATTGTGAATGTTTCACAACATTCTATAGACCCTTCCCATTTCATCCTTATTTCCATACATAGATAAAATTACTCTTTTGTTAGGATTATTTTTTTTTACTACCAAGTATTCCTTACATTCACTATTTCACTTAAGTTTTTGGTCAACATCAAGTGTATGTGTGAGAAATTAATTTAAATCAATCAAGTAATTACTTCCAATTATAAGTATTATTTACCAATAACACCTTTAATTCTTTTATACTTGTCTCTCCTTCAACAATCCATCCTAGAGGTTTAGGTTAAGACATAATATATACATATACATATATGTATAAGAGATTGCAACTAGAAATTAACCTAGAAATTTTCATGGTGATTCATATACAACAACATACCATTTGATATTTGATAACTTAACTTATGTAACATAATTCTTTTCAATGTACCCATAATAGGGTTTTTATTCTCTAGTGCTTATTATGTCTAAAAAAACTTAAATTCTTTACCTAGTTGTGCTTATATCTTCGAATTTTATTAGGTGAAGATGCAAAATTTAGTGTTGTAGGTAGAGTTCCATATTTCATTTCTTCTTTGCTATGGAACACACCAAGATTTGTTACCATTTTCCCTTAAACAAGCCACAATGTTGAACCTTTGGCTCTGATTCCACTTGTAACATACTGCCTTTCTCACACTTACTATTTTTCTTTTACACATGACGTTTATATCTTCAAAATTTGATTAGGTGAAGATACAAAATTTAGTGTTGTAGGTAGAGTTCCATATTTCATTTCTTCTTTGCTATGGAACACACCATGATTTGTTACCATTTTCCCTTAAACAAGCCACAATGTTGAACCTTTTGCTCTGACTCCACTTGTAACATACTCCCTTTCTCACACTTACTATTTTTCTTTTACACATGAAGTTCCCCTAATTCAATTGCAAGGGACAAATGGTCATAACCTTTTACTTGTTTTACTATACTTGTTACCAATACATTCAATTGCAAGGGACAAATGATCATAACCTTTTTACTTCTTTTACTATACTTGTTACCAATACATTATTTATAATTGTGTAGATTATGGTTATATAATGGTGTTAAATTTAACTTTCTTCTTTACTATGGAACACACCACAATTTGTTACTATTTTCCTTTAAACAAACCTCAATATTAAACTTTTAGCTCTGATTCCACTTGTAACATAATCCATTTCTCTTAATTCAATTTCAAGAGACAAATAATCATAACCTTTTTACTTTTTTTACTATAATGATTACCAATACATTATTTATAACTGTCGATTATGGTTGTATAATGGTATTAAATTTGGTTAGATTCATGCATTATGCTCAACCTTGTACAAATTAAAGTGTAAGATTCATCCTTGGGATTGGGATTGGGATTTTTTGAAGGTAGTACAATATAATTATCACATTTCATAATCGTATCTTCATGGTTCCTGGTGTAGTACATCATATATATATATATATATATATAATAGTTACACCTTTCTGTCTGGTTGGCTTTATCATGTTTTATGCTAATTTTCCTTGAAAACGCTCTGGAATGTACAATTTTCATGCACAAAATTTAATTCATAGCAAAGTTTGACACTAGTGAATTGTTACACATCCACCGTTCGGAGCATAGGGTTTCAATCCGACGGCTTAGGGTGGCTAGAGGGTAATCACCCTCCCAATATGCTCTGCGCTCAACTAATTTCTTCTATTCTCACTATTGGAATGGACGCTGAAATTTCTTCAAGAAATCCTGGATCAACTTACTCTTGGGTGCACCTTTCGAATCAAACAGGTAACTTATGAATATCAACAATATTTTTTTTCTTCTTCCTTTCTTTTTTTGTGTATTTGAATTGGGTTCTACGTCATCGACGATCTTTAACATGACTATTACTCACAAATCTTTATGGAATTGGCAACGAATACATAGGGTTACCGTCTTCTCTGAGTGCTACCGAGTGTTCGTCCGACCAAAGTTTCAGATTTCGATTATATGTTCTTGTTCCTGTAGCACAATCTGTATTTGAATAGGAGGCCATTGGATTTTATTGTAGTAATTTGATCTCTCCTATCATATGGAATTTTATTAAGTGCTCCTAAATTCCCTCTTTGTATTAAGAGGTTTTTTTAACAAAATAATTTATCTACACAATTTTGTTAGGTGTTGGTACTTATTAAAGTTGTATATTAATTTTTATAATTTCTTTGTTAAAATAGACACTTATGGTATATATTGAGTATGTTGTATGGGTAATACTTATAGTATGTATATATTTACAAATGTGCATTCTGAGTTATATTTTTTTATTATTATTGCTTAGTGTTGGAAATTTTATTTAAATACAAGGTATTCACTTTTTGTTTCTCTTTTCTAGAATTTTAGAATTTATCTCATAAATTTTCTAATTCTGTATTTTAATAACTCTTGTTATTATTATCTTATGCCAACAAATTGGTATACTCATAGCAGATTGGAAAACCCTGCTGATTGTAAAATTCTTTGAACCAGCCCCAGTTTGGTTTAATTATATTTTATAATGAATATGTACACTTAGGTAATTCTATTTTCACAGATTTGTCTATAGAATATGGGTTTATTACCGGTTGTTATTTATGTTTTTATTTTCTTTTTTTAAAAAGCCTCAAAACTACCTACTATATTGGTTATATCAATTGGCCTAGATATTAGCTGGTTCCAAACAAATTTTTGGGTTCAAGAAGTTATTGATTCAACTGTATTTGCATTTGTATAGTGTGGCTATTGATATTACTCCATGGAAATGTGCGGACCTCTCACTTTCTACCCAATCATATCTGATTCTTCCACTTACCCATTTATTTTAACATTTTTATTACTAGTGTTTATGGTAGGAATGCCAACCACCCTAATGTAATACTTAGGCCTAAATTTAAGTGGAACTATTCAATTTTTTTTTTTTAACTTTGGTCTATGTATTTGAAATAACTTGTTCCTTAACATTTCAGTTAACTAGTTACAACAATTATATGTAAATATATATTTATCAAGTAATCCTTTCATATTTCACGTGTTACTATCAAAATTTCTTTTAAACATGTTACACGATTTTGTTATATCAATTATCTACACAAAAAGAAACATTTATGTTATAACCAATGACATAAAACACTTAGTTCTGGAAACTAATCAAGTAAAGATATTTATCTGTTCATCTTAAAACACTCTTTACCAATTCTCTCTCCTTGTGCCAGTTTCATTTCCAGAATAGTTGTTGATAGTAACCTAACCTTGTCTCTCCTAAGGAATCACTTGGTGTGTCTTAAGGCATCAAGATTGTACAAGTCCGCCCTAAGAACTCACAGACTCATCAAGACTGTACAAGTACAACCCAAGAACTCACAGACTCCACAAGCCTGGCATAGGGATTCCACTGGCTCTGAACAACTCAAGAATACCCTCACTAGCAAGTCCAAGAATACCCTCACTAGCAAGTCCATTCCACTTGGCTCTGAACAACTCAAGAATACCCTCACTAGCAAGTCCACGCCAAGAACTCACAGACTCATCAAGACTGTACAAGTACAACCCAAGAACTCACAGACTCCACAAGCCTGGCATAGAATGCCCTCACTAGCAGCCTCATGCCTTCATACCCTCACATGCATGCCTGCTCACTAAGTGTCACACACCTTTCCTTAACATCATCCTACTGTATTCGGCTTGGTAAGTTCTTTCACTCACTTCTTAGTTGCCTCAACATTCCTCTCCTTCTCTCTTCCCAACTGAGATAATTTATCTAGAATTATCTTTATGGATGGGAGAAACTGTCCTTTAAATGCCTGGTAAATGAACTTTCAAGTAGAGACCTTTTCCCATAATTACTTGGTTGTCATAACCAATTTATTTATGTAAGTATAGTAACTTTAAAATATTTAAATTTTATCACTAGGATTTTCATTCAACCCATAGTCTTATCAAGTCATAAAAGTAAATTAAATATTTACTTTTCACTGAACCTGAATCTCATGGTCTATATGCTGCAGTAGCTGATAATACTAATAATAATAATAAACAACTCATAATTCAATAATTTCTTATTATTTTCATGATATTAACAAAGTGAGGTATCTTGAGCATTATCATGAATTGAGGCATATCGAGGTTGTTGGCTATTTAATTTATATGGCTGAGCTAATAATCAATAACAATTATAACTTGTCAGAACTAATAATATCGTCAAACTAATAAAAGAAAGGTGTCTTGAGCATTATTATGAATTGAGGCATATCAAGGTTTGTCCGACATTTAATTTTTATAATCAATAACAATTAGTACTTGACAAAACTAATAATATTGCCATACTAATAAAAGAAAGGTGTCTTGAGCATTATTATGAATGGAGGCATATCAAGGTTTGGCAACCATTTAATTTCTATAATCGATAACAATTAGTAGTTGTCAGAACTAATAATATTGCCAAACTAATAAAAGAAAGGTGTCTTGAGCATTATTATGAATCGAGGTATATCAAGATTTGACATTTAATTTTTATATGGATGTGCTAAGAATCAATAACAATTGGTACTTGTCAGAACTCATAATATTGCCAAACTAATAAAAGAAAGGAGCCTTGAGCATTATCATGAATTTAGGCATATCAAGGTTTGTCGGCCATTTAATTTCAAAGTTTTTCGACTAATCAATAACAATTAGTATTTGTCAGAACTAATAATATTTCCAAACTAATAAAAGAAATAGTCCTTTTCCGTATTTTTTTTTGTTAATTTTGTGCAAATTTAAACATAACTAGCTAAAGTTGTTTAATTTGCAACGATAAAATGCCACTTTCTATAAATTCAAAAGTACATTTTAAACAATAAAATATTAAACTGTCTACAAAATTATAAATTATATTGTCAATCCAAAATGTCCTCTCTAGTCTATATATATATATATATTAAAACAAGAAAATTAGTTTAAAACAAAATTAACAATACACATGATGATATGTGATTATTATCAAATGCAGTTTTTTACAAATTATGAATCACAGAAGCCAAATTCCAAAAATAAAAAGAATTCAAAATTAACAATTAAATAATAAAAACTAATTAATAATAAAATGAATTAAATAATAAAAACTAATTAACAGTAAAATGATTAGGTTTTTAAGTATTAAAATTCCAACCTCTTTGATTAAGTTACAGTGTTTTTTTACATTTAAATTTAAATAAAGATTTGTGATATGATAATTTTTTTAAGAAAAAATAAAAATAAAATATTAAAATTAAGTGATTAATTATAAATTATTTCTGGTTTTGATTAGAATAAAGGAGAAAATCAAATAAAAATAAAAATAAATTTGACAATTTCAAAAATATTATGCGATGAAATACTAGTTTATATTTTTAATTAAAAAAAAAAGTAAAGATGAAAAACAACTCATATTTAAATTTTACATTGAATTGCATATTTACAAGAAAGTCAAAAGACAATTTTAATTAAAATAAATATAATTTTATTATTATTATTCAAAAATTTGTTTGAATATATAATTTATTTTAATTAAAAGAAATATAATTTTATTATTATTATTTAAAAGTTGTTTTAAAATATAAGGTTTTTGAAAATAAATATAAAACATTATTATATTTTTTATGTTTTGATTTTTTATTGAAATTTGATAATAAAATTATGATTTATTTATTTAAAATATATATTTTTATTATAAAAATTTTTAAATTACTAAAAAAAAAATTACATATCAAATTTATAATTTTAATGTATTTTATTAGAAATTAACCAAAAAAATATTAGAAAAAAAAAAACCTAGCTTAGCACATATTTCAAAACTATGTTTTATGAAATTTTTTCTTAAATTGATTTCTAAATGAAAAAGAAATATTGGAGTTATCTAGTAACACAACAGAATAGCCCAGATTGCAGTTTTTTTGTGGCAATCTAGTAATTTTTTTTTCAAAAAATCAAGTAATTGGAGTGTTTGAATTGCATTTTTGATGGTTAAAATAGATTCAACACCATCAAAAACTTTTAGGGCACCTAAAATATTGAAGTTTAACAAATGTAACTAAATTTTCAAAAATCTTTGTTGGAATTTTTCATAATCTTACCAAAATTTTTAAATTATTATGTGGATTCTTTAGACTAAGCTACAACAAAAATATTTAATAAAATGTTTTACCCTTGTCTGATAATTATGTCAAAATAATAACTATGGTGCAAATTCATTGTGAATATAAAAAGAAGACAAAGGAAAAGCTATAGAGAACGCAATTGAGACCAACCAACAATGTAATCTACTTCTACTTTCAATCAATTTCAGTTTCATTCACTTATGCAATTTCAGTTCCATTCACTTATGTTTTCCAAGTTGCATGTAGATTTACAATTTAATTCAGCTATTGCACTAGTAAATCATGACTTTACCATGTAACCACTACACCCCTACATGTATTTAGTAATAGTATGCATGCATGTTAGTTGAAACCTAATGCAAAACTTGTAATTCAGGTGGCATTACTATAAATGAAAAATAAAAGCGGTTTGTTTCTGGTTGATCCATAAAATGACATATGTGATTGGGCATGCCACATAAAGGAAATTGGGGTGTTGGATGATTGGATAATGGAGATGCTAACCAATTTGATCATTCATTACATGGCATTTTCTTAGGGACGTGCCTTTTCTAAGGTTAGTTATCATTATTGTGTAATACTTGTAATTTTTCTATTATGGAAGGTGGTATGGTAGGTTCTAAATTTTATTTTAATTACAATAAGTTTAAGTTAATGATTTTCAGTCATTAAAAATGTTTTGTAAATGAATATTTAATATTATGGTATTTTTTTAGATATATTTAAGATAGACTATACAACTTTAAGGTGATTAACTCAAAATGTTGTGGAAGAATGAATGTTTGTTATTTCTCCATATAATCATTTTGTCTTGATTGTTTTTTCTTTTCTGATAAATTTTTTATTTTATCAATGAAAAACTATGTTGATTTTAGAAGGAAGATAATGACTTTGTAATTGTCATGAGTTTGTAATGCTACACTAACTTAGATTTTAATTGAGTAACAATTATCTCTTGAATAATTTAACACCCTTTTTCAAGAACTATTGTTACATGTTTAGAAAATATTATGATGGAAGCAATTAGCAATTATTTCACCTCTTAGGTCATTCACAGATTTAGTATAAAGTTTTATGTGAGTAATATTATACAAGGGTTCAAATGAGAATGGATTTAACTCTTTAAGTTTGTTATTTTTCCTAGGTAATTCCTACTTGTCCTCAGTTGTGATTCTTTCTATGTATAGAGTCTGTTCCTATTCTATAGGGTTAGCTAAATCTAGGTTCCTTGTTTGGTGTGTGGCTGAGATATTCTCTCAACCACATTATTGTGCGTCCAAAATAGATTTCCTATCTTGAGACTATACTTCATGTATATATCTATGTGTAATCTCTGTGATTAATAATAGAGTGTGAACAATGAAACTTTATCTTGGTATCAGAGCCCGTGAGGGCCCTTGGCCCCTCCTGGGCCGAGGTAAATAAAATAGTCTATTTGTATTATTCAGAATGTCATCGTGAAGCGTGTTTCTGAATGGAGAAGAGAGAAGCTCGGTGCAACCTGATTCCAGTTGAACAAGAGTGCTTCACAGGGTTTGCAGGCTACCTTCTGGCGAGTGTAAATATCTTTGTACTGAGCCGTTGTGGTGTCGCGGTGCTCACCAAAATTGATCAAAGCGTGGCTCTTGAGACTCATTGATGTGAGCTCGGTGATATGGAGTTAGATTATAGTTGGTTGTCCTCATGTTGAATGGAGTTTTCTAGACTTTCTGATCCACCCTTGAAGAAATTTGTAGATATGCTAGATGAAGATTGCTTATTTCCGTAGTAGTATATCAATGAACTGATCTGTTGGAATGGAGGACAATCACTGCCATGAATGGTTCTCAGGTGTGCCCAAGAGCTTCAGAAGTTGGGATAACGACGTCAAGTCATCGGCACTACCAGCAG
The DNA here is from genome assembly GCA_034641835.2 of Pinus albicaulis. Lineage (NCBI taxonomy): Eukaryota > Viridiplantae > Streptophyta > Pinopsida > Pinales > Pinaceae > Pinus > Pinus albicaulis. Next base: position 196,510 of record JAXQQM020083266.1, read on the forward strand.
ACACATAATGAGAAATATTCGTACAGTATCTGGCCAGTGCTCCTAGCTCAACTTCAACCAATGTACTTGTCAATGGAGAAGATTTGAAATGTTGAAATTTATGAAAATTCCAGAACAAACAAGAGAGAGAGAATAATGCTCTCCTTTGAACAAAGAGAAATTATAAAAATTTTCTTTAGAAGACAGAGTTTCATAAAACTGTGATTCTATTTCATCCATTGTAAACTATTACAAAAAAAAACTTTCTTCCTCTGTCAGAGGGATATACAAAGAACAAGACTGTTGCATAAACACAGTGCTTGACAACAAAAACAAACTGTCTCTATTAAAAAAAACAACCACTTTGTCTTTTACAAAACGCACTGCTGTGCAATGTAACACACTGTCTATTTTCACATAAGAAACGCACTACTGTGCTTACAAAAGAAATACACTGCTATTGTGTATATTAAAACTTGCGATAGCCTCTCGGGCTTTTCACATTATATATGCCGCGCATATAACATAAAAACTATGTAAAATAAAACTAAACTAAAGTCTGTGGAAAAGACTTTCGGACCCACTTTACAAAACGTAAATGATATATAATCTCAAAGGTTAACAAACCTTTCATTCGCGCGATACAAAAACTTAACAAAACCTTATGTTAAACAAATACAACAAGCCTTAATGAAATGCCCCATCGCGCAATAAAATAAAACACAAACCATTCAATAAACCTTCACAACTGTGGAGCCCGCCGGACCTCAAAGAAAAATTAAACCAAAATGAAATGAGCGATTTCGCGTTACAGAACTGGGGTTGGTGACGTAATGAAATGTGCGCGCGATGGATTATATAATCGGCCCTATAAATCCATATCGCGTCCACCAAGGGCTTGATGACCAAATATGAAATCTGGTTCATAAAATAACATCGGGTCCGTGACATAACTTTGCAAATGGTTTAAATTGAAACTCCCGATTCCGATTGAAGGAATGGACACGATGAAAAAAATTAACTCCACCATATAACACACATCGGGTCCGGTTCCTTTCACTGTGCGATCGGGCCATAACATAAAACATTCCATCGGCGATATAACAATCGGGCCATCGGAACAAAATAAAATGCGGTGGTTAATATGTGAATGTTCCGATTGCGATGAATGCATCTGAACTCGCCACATCAACAAGACACTTGTGCTATGTAGGGACCACTGGTCTTCACTTAAAATAAAAAACACCCACGTTGTTTAAAACAAAATGCTCTGTTTTGACTGTACAGAGGCTTTGTTTTAAAATAAAACAAACAGGCACCGAAACACAAAGCTGAGATTGATTGTTCAGCTATTTTGGCAAGTGGCCAAGGTACAAAAACTTGGAGATAAAAAAATGGAAAGCCGCCTGTCAGTAAAATTTCAGAGATCGATTTAGAAAGCAGATATTTGTGGGCTGAGCAGTTGAAAGTAACATTTCAACACTCCCCCTTAATTTCAACTGTTGGGTTATCAGTCATACCCAGACATTTCCTCAAAAACTCAAAAATCTTCTGCCGCAATGGCTTGGTCAGAATGTCTGCAAACTTCTCTTGAGTTCTGCAGTGTTCCAAAACAATTTCTCCATTGTTTACCAATTCCCTGATGCAGTAAAATTTTGTGTCAATGTGTTTCGTTCTCTTGTGAAACACATAATTCTTGGATAATGCAATAGCTGAGCTATTGTCACAAAAAATCACTGTTCCTTTTGCCTTCTCTTGGCACAAACTTCTCAACATCCTCCTCATCCAAATTGCTTGACACGCTGCTACTATAGCTGCCACATACTCTGCCTCTGCTGTAGACAACGCTACAATAGGCTGCTTTTTAGAAGCCCATGAAATGGCTCCTGAACCCATGTGAAAAACATAACCGGATGTGCCTTTCTGGTATTCAACACTTCCAGCCCAATCACTGTTAGTGTATCCAATTAAATCTAAACATTCTGAAGCAGTATATAAAATGCCATACCTTTTGGTTCCTTTAGCATACCTTAGAATTCTCTTCGCTGCCCGCCGATGTGCTTCCTTTGGCCTCTCCATGAATCTGGAAATAAAACTAATAGCATGCATTATATCGGGCCTAGTTTCAGTCAAATACATGAGGCTGCCAACTATGCTCTTGTACAAACTAGGATCAAAATCCTTGTTGTTGTCCTCTCTGCTGAGTTTTAATCCCATCATTGTGGTAGTGATTGCTACTTTGCTCTCCTGCATATTAAATCTTTCTAGCACTTCATTAACATATTTTTCCTGTGAGATAAAAATCACATTTTCATCTTGTTCTACTTCTATTCCTAAGAAGTATCTCAACAAACCCATGCCAGTCATTTCAAATTCTTCTTTCATGACTGTTTTAAAATTTTCAATAAGGTAATCATCATTACCTGTGAAAATAACATCAGCAACATATAAAACAACAATTAGCATTTTGCCATCTTTTTCTTTGATGTAGAAGGTGGGTTCTCCCTCACACTTTTCAAATCCATTTTCCAGTAGATAGGAATCTATCCTACTGTACCATGCTCTTGGTGCTTTCTTTAGCCCATAAAGAGCTTTCTTCAACTTGCACACTTTGTGCTCTTGGACTTTCTTTTCGTAGCCTAGAGGTTGTTCAATGTAAACCTCTTCCATTAACACTCCGTTTAGGAATGTTGACTTCACATCCATTTGGTAAAATTTCCACTTGTTTTGTGCATGTATGGACAACATTGCTCTCATGGTTTCCATTCTAGCAACCGGTGCGAAAGTTTCCTCATAGTCTATCCCATGCTTCTACTTATACCCTTTGACAACAAGTCTTGCCTTGTGTCTTTCTATTTTGCCTTCAGCATTACTCTTGGTATTGTAGACCCATTTATCTCCAATGACATATTTACCTTTTGGGAGTTCAACCAAATCCCATGTCTTGTTTCTTTCTATGGCATTAATCTCCTCATCCATAGCTTCTATCCATTTCTTATCCTTAATAGCTTCTTCGAAATGAATAGGGTCATCAACATGAAAATATAAAGCAAAAAAAGAGTTCATACCTTCATTTTCCGCCTCTTGTTCATAAATGTCATTCAAATTTCTAAACTTCTTACCTCTTTCATTAGGTGTACAAACGCTTGAAGAAGCACTTGAATTTCCTCCTTGTGGTGTGCTTGGAGAAGCACTTTCATTTCTCCTCAAGGGTGTCTCTTGCTGCCCTTGTGTTGGTGCTGCTGTTTGGGGATGTATTTTAGCCAAATCATCATCATTTTCATCATGAGATAAATAGTGTTTAACATTCACTGTTTTCTCTATGCTTCCATCCCAAGCTTCCTCCTCAATGAACTGAACATCTCTGCTCACAATAAACTTCTTGGTGGATGGGTTATACAACATATAAGCTTTGGATTCCTCACTGTATCCAATGAAAATACATTTCTCCCCCTTGCTATCCAACTTCTTCCTTCGCTGATCTGGAATGTGTGCATAAGCCACACATCCAAAAACTTTCATGTGTGTGACAAATTGCTTTGTGCCACTCCATGCCTCTTCCGACACTTTGTTCATAACTTCTTTTGTAGGGCACCTATTCAAAATGTACGTTGCACAATGTACAACTTCAACCCAATAATCATTAGGCAAATTCTTTGCCTTTAACATACTCCTTACCATATCCATTATTGTTCTATTCTTCCTTTCGGCAAATCCATTTTGCTGCGGAGTATATCTAGTTGTAAACTACTTACGAATCCCATTTTCTCTACAAAAACATAGAAAATCTTTAGAGATATACTCACATCCTCTATCAGTCCTTGGGACTTTGATATGCAGCCCACTTTGGTTCTCAACAAGTGCTTTTAAATTGCAGAATCTTTCAAACACTTCACTTTTGTTTTTCAAAAAGTAAACCCAAGTTTTTCTAGTAAAATCATCAATAAATGTTAGCATATAGTGGCTGCTAGCAAGTGATAGAGTTTGCATCAGTCCACATAAATCTGAGTGGACAATCTCTAAGGGTGCCTTTGCCCTTATGCTTTTCCCAGAAGGAAAAATTTCTCTGTGTTTTTTCCCCAAGATAAGACTTTCACAAAGGCTGTCTGGTTTCTCTATCAATGGCAAACCTCTTACCATTCCTTTTCTGTTCAACAAGTTAAGACCTCCAAAGTTGAGACGTCCAAATCTCAAGTGCCACAACCAATTGTCATCTTTTGGTTCGCTTTGGAAAGCCTCTTGTGTCACTGCTGCTACTTCTTCTTCATTTTTCAAATATGCTCTCATCCTGAGAGGGAACATCCTGTTCCTTGTCATCTTCACTTCAGCAATACATTGTTTGCTGGGTGGTTTATCCATGACGATGCAAACATCATCCTCAAAGAAAACATTGTACCCCTTTTGAACAAGTTTTCCAATACTTAAGAGGTTACAATTCATTCCTGGAACATAATAGACATTTTCTATGGATTTCTTTTCACCTTTCCTTGTTAAAACATTTACATCTCCTTTTCCCATAATAGAAACTTTACTATTAGTCCCTAGTGTGACTTGTGACCTCACACTCTCATCTAACATAGAAAACATGGCTATGTTTCCTGTCATATGATTACTGCAACCGAAGTCTAGAAACCATAAATCTTCACTCTTTTCCTCAGCCATATTACAAGCTAAAAAAAATTTATCTTGGCTGATATTTTCTCTAGTAAAATTTGCATTTGTTCTATTACCCATATCATGTTGCTTCTTTCTACATTCATTTGCATAATGTCCATATTTTTTACAATAGTGACATTGGACATTGGATTTATCATACCTTTGTCCTTGAGCATGTTGCTGACCACTTTGATGGCTGCTGCCTTGGCCTTGGTTCTGATTTGGATTGCTGCCCCTTCCTTGAGCATTTGCTGGACTGTTTCTTCCACCTCTGTATTGGATTCTGCCTCTTCCTCTCTTGTTTCCTCTGCCTTGCCCTCTTCCTCTTCCAAAGGACATCTGGATCCTAAAGGCATGATCTAGATATGAGTTTTCATTTATACCCAATCTTTGCTCATGTGTCATTAGTGATGCATGTAGCTCATCAACTGAAAATTTTGTGAGATCCTTGGTCTCTTCTATGGTGGTGACAATCACATCAAACTTTGAGGGTAGGCTCCTCAAGAGTTTCTCCACAATCCTCCTTTCTTCAAGAGTCTCTCCATGAGACCTTATCTGTGTGACCATTCCAATCACATTTGTGAAGAATGAGTCAATGTTATCTGACTCCTTTATGCAGAGAGTCTCAAAATCTCTCCTCAACAACTATAGTTTTGTTGTCTTCACTTTCTTGATGCCTTGATAGGCTGTCTTGAGAGTTTTCCATGCTTCTTTGGATCTCTTGGCTACTGCTATCCTTGGAAACACACTCTCATGCACTGCTTGATAAAAAAAGTAGAGGGCTCTAGAATCCTTCTTCTTATTGCTCTTCAACAATTCCTTCTCTGCCTGAGTTAAATCATCAAACTCATTTTCATCTGTTGGCTCTTCAAAGCCATCCTCAACAAGTTCCCATAAGTCTTGGGAAGCAAACAGGGTTCTCATGGTTATTGCCCAGTAGTCATAGTTTTTCCCATTAAATTGTGGGAGCTGAGTATTTCCAATACCCATGCTAGTGCTGGCTCTAGCCATTCTTGCACTCTTGACTATGCTTCAAAATACTTGAATGTGTATTTAAAATAACTGACTGTCTTCAACAATAACACAAAAAATGACTTGAGAAATACCTTGGATTCTTCTTGACTGAGTCTTCACTCTGCTGGAGAATCTGCTGCAACAAAGAAATCCTTCCTTCAGCTTCTTTGAAACCTTCAAAGAGCCTGGAATAGCTTTGATACCATGTTGAAATTTATGAAAATTTCAGAACAAACAAGAGAGAGAGAATAATGCTCTCCTTTGAACACAGAGAAATTATAAAATTTTGCTTCAGAAGACAGAGTTTCATAAAGCTGTGATTCTATTTCATCCACTGTAAACTATTACAACAAAAACTTTCTTCCTCTGTCAGATGGATTTACAAAGAACAAGACTGCTGCATAAACACAATGCTTGACAATAAAAACAAACTGTCTCTATTAAAAAAAACAACCACTCTGTCTTTTACAAAACGCACTGCTGTGCAATGTAACACACTGTCTGTTTTCACATAAGAAACACACTGTTGTGCTTACAAAATAAATACACTGTTGTTGTGTATATTAAAACTTGCGATAGCCTCTCGGGCTTTTCACATTATATATGCCGTGCATATAACATAAAAACTATGTAAAATAAAACTAAACTAAAGTCTATGGAAAATACTTTCGGGCCCACTTTACAAAACGTAAATGATATATAATCTCAAAGGTTAACAAACCTTTCATTCGCGTGATATAAAAACTTAAAAAAACCTTATGTTAAACAAATACAACAAACCTTAATGAAATGCCCCATCGCGTGATAAAATAAAACACAAACCATTCAATAAACCTTCGCAACTGTGGAGCCCACTGAACCTCAAAGAAAAATTAAACCAAAATGAAATGAGCGATTTCGTGTTACAGAACTGGGGTTGTTGACGTAATCAAATGTGCACGCGATGGATTATAGAATTGGCCCTATAAATCCATATCGCGTCCGCCAAGGGCCTGCTGATGTGAGCAGCGTTTGTAACGCGAAAACCAAATATGAAATCCGGTTCATAAAATAACATCGGGTCCATGACATAACTTTGCAAATGGTTCAAACCGAAACTTCCAATTCTAATTGAAGGAATGGACGCGATGAACAAAATTAACTCCGCCATATAACACACATCGGGTCTAGTTCCTTTTACTGTGTGATCGGACCATAACATAAAACGTTCCATCGGCGATATAACAATCGGGCGATCAGAACAAAATAAAATGTGATGGTTCATATGTGAACATTCTGATTGCGATGAACGCATCGGAACTCGCCACATCAACAAGACACTTGTGTTGTGTGGGGACCACTGGTCTTCACTTAAAATAAAAAAACACCCACGTTGTTTAAAACAAAATTCTCTGTTTTTCTTTAAAACATGAAAGCTCTGTTTTGACTGTACAGAGGCTTTGTTTTAAAATAAAACAGACAAGCGCCGAAACACAAAGTTGAGATTAACTGTTCAGCTATTTTGGCAAGCAGCCAAGGTACAAAAACCTGGAGATAAAAAAATGGAAAGCGACCTGTCAGTAAAATTTCAGAGATCGATTTAAAAAGCGTCTGTTTGTGGGCTGAGCAGTTGAAAGTAACATTTCAACATGAAAGTCGAAGACGACACCATGAGATATGACAACATATCTGGTGTAGGCAGTGAAGTGTGAATAACTGTGTAATATCTAATATGTGATATCCAACATTAACACAGAGACATCAGATACCAGCAGTGCACTCTGTGGGCGGCTCTGGATACCTATACTTGTATCTACAATAATCATAAATCATGTGATTCATCCTCACCCATTTGTACAGCCTCACTTGATTAGGGCTCAGGTTGCTGTAACTCAACCCTTCCAACCAATTGTTGGTATTAGATGCGCAACTTGTGTTGTCGGGGAACTCGTAGGAATCGATCTCGAAATCTCTATACATGGCCACGAATGGGGATTTTCTCTAGTCGATATTCTCAAGCCCTCCCTTCGTCACCCAGTTATATGCTCCCAAAGAGTAGAGAAGATCCCCATCATTTGATTCCTTGGGAATGGAATGCCTCTGGCTTTGACTAGTGTGGGTAACTGGATCGATTACCAGTGAAAGCAGGCATTCAATGTTGGCGTGGATGCCTGGAAATGGTGCTAATTGTTTCTGGTGTATTCAGATCAACAACATTTTCATTTATATTTTGCATGTTGGTAAGAGAATAGAAAATGAAAGAATAGGAGAATATTGGATATTGGGTATTCCAACATCCTTGCCCACATAGATTGAATATTTTCGGGTATTCCAACATAGTTGTGTAAATGTTACTGACTACCACTTAGGCAGAGAGAGATTAAGCCTTTGATTTGCTCTGCATTTGGTTAGATTAAGTAGGTGATCTGCTCTTGTTTCTAAAATATTTTTCTGCTTTCCCTCGGAATGGGCAGTATTCATTTGCTCACCGAAGAATCTTTTCTTCTCATAATGAGAACTACCCGACATGACTTTCTGTGAGTACTCTGCTCACCAAAAGAGTTTCTCTATGCAGATCCACTCACTGTCCCATATTTGTAGAGATGATAAGTTCATATGGTTGAGGTTAGCCATTGCTACCAGCACTGTGGGATGGTGGAAGCTACGAAGGAAATTGTAGCTATCTTGGCCCCTGCTTTCACTGCTTCGTTGGAGGACTGCTTTGCTCTCAAAATTTTCATGTCAGCCTGTTGATTTGGACGTGCCATCTCCTCGTTTGCGGTGCTATAATAATCCCCTGCTAAAAATAGGATGATCATCGCATTTGTTGGTGTACTGTTGCTTCAACGTTATTGGTGTATGGAGATATCAAAATTTGTGGAGAAGCTAAAGCTGTTTGTGGGGGATTTGTAGTTTCCTTCTTTTTCCGATTGGTTAGAACAAGATGCAAGCTGTTTCTGTTGGAGGGTTCATTTGGAAACATGGATTCGTATAGAGCTACAGATCCTGGGGTCATTTGCGATCTCGGCGTGGATGACTATGTCAAATTTCTATGCAGTTCTAATTATTCTCAAGAATCCATCGAGTTGATCACCAATTTGATTTAATGCAAGTTGCAGGTGTGAAGCCCGATGATGTTCCATGGAACACAATGATATGCAGATATCACCAATGTTTTGTGTTATTAATTAATTGGGTTTGCATATGCGGGATATAATGCAGCTCTCGAGATCCAAGATACCATTCCTTCATTTTAGTATGACGTAGTGGAAGTGTGGTGAGCTTCCCGATCCAAGCCAGTGTGAGGAGATTAGCCTAGCAGTAGTTCTTCAATGTTGCAACCTGACAACCAATGTGAGGAGGCATGTTTGGAAGCCTCTTGTGTTGGTCCCAGATGTCCATCGATGATGATGGAGAGCTTAATATGGTGCAATGAGCATGGATGTTTTTTGTGTGAGTTGTGTTACTGTGGCAACGTTACTGCAGATCCGACTTGTGTGTCGCTGCATGCTCTAGAGAAGAGCTGGTAAGCCTTAATGGATAGTGGCCCCTTTGTGGCTGGTGTGCCTTAGTGGAAGATTTGTGGCCGTGGGTGGATGGAGAGCCTTCATGGCTGTGGTGAGCCTTTGTGGCTTTGATAAGCCTTGGTGGCTGACTTGAGCCTTGGTGGCTAGACTGAGAGTGTTCTGCAGAAGCCAAACTCTCCTGGTTCAGACTCTCTTTCATAGAGCTGACCAGTGGGATTTTTATTTATCTAACTAGTTTTTTTTTCACCGAACGCCTGCGAAGGGGATTTGTTGGTGTTTGCAGGCATGTAGTTCAGTTCTAGCATCAGATCTGTTGGATAAGAGATCAGTGGTATGCGACAAGACCTGTGGATGAATTTTGGTGTTGTGGTAAGTGTACTACATTATACGTATTGTGCAGCATAAGAATTGAAGAAATGGCTACAAGAATACCATCTTGGAGGTGCGATAAAAGAGGTGATTTGGTTCATATTTTTTGAGATAGCTTAATAGGTATGGCTAGCTTATTGGAGTTATGACAATATGTGGACTTAATTTATTGTGCCCTCGGAATCTTGAATGTATTAAAGCATTGAGCTTAGCTAACTCAATGGAGTGGATTTGTTAGAATTAGCTACTCTAACAAATCACACAGGTGAATTCAAGACAACAATTAGACAAGTAAAAGAAAGAGGATGCAAGATGGACAATCAATTTTTTGAAAGTTTTTTTTTTGTGAGTTTCTTGGAATAGACTGAATAGCATGTTGTATTATGAGTCACGCATTTGTAAGCAAGTCTAAGATGTTTTTTGTAGTGGTATTTGTAAAGTATGTACCTGGGAACTCCAAGAGTTCGAGTTGTGTTGTAAGCCTTGTAAGGCATGTGTATCCCGGTAAATTTTCGTGGTAATCTCAAAACCACTTTGTAATTACAGGTTCGTGGTAAGCCAGAAACCATTTTTGCAGTGTCGGTTTGTAGTTAGCCAGAAACCACGTGTAACAGTGAAGTGGACTAGAAACAAGTCCGTGCCAGTGTTTTCCCACTGATGAAGAGATCTGGTAAAAGGTTGTTGATGAAGAAATCCGGTGCAAGGTCACCAATGAAGAAATCCGATGCAAGGTCACTGATGAAGAGATCCGGTGAAAAGTCGCCGATGAAGGGATCCGGTAAAAGTTTGTCGAAGAGATCTAAGACAGATCTACTGCTGGTGAGAGTTCACCGATGAAGGAAGAGCTAGGTTATGGGTCATCCGATAAAACCCACGTCAGATGGGGATCTTTAGATACAGGTACATGTATGCAGTGATAATGGTTGACAAAACCATGTATACAAATGACATCCTACGAGACTCGCGGTTGCATCGGTTGGTACCCATGCATTCCGGTGGATGGTTTCTCCTTTATATGGACATTGACATATCCTTTTCTTATGTTTGACCACAACTAGACTTGTAGACCAGCATGCTAAAGTTAAAAATGAAGATGCCAAAGACTCAAAGTACAAAGCCAAAGTAGTGGTGTGTTCTAGCATATAAATGATGTAGTCAAAGTTTGTTTATGTTTGTAGAATAGACTCATGACCATGGTAGAGTATGATTCACAATTTGTAATTAGAGAAAATCAACATGTCATTTATTGTTTGTACATGCTGTAAGACCCAGAGAGGCATGCATACCCCTTTGTTATGTATTCCCTCCATTAGAGAGTTTTAACGCATTGGAAGAGTGTGTCATGCGGGATGGATACACTTGGGTGAGCCATAGCCATATTAGTTTTAGACTCCATGAGGTGAAATTTTATATATTAGTTCATTGAGATGTTGGATGAACCATATATGTGAAGGACTTCTTAGTAGACTGGAGGTTGCAGCAGTTGGGAACCCATGCATTTCGGTAGATGGTTGTTCCTTTATATGGACATAGACAATAACATGAACAACCTACAAAAAAGGACCAGATTTAGATTTTGCAGATGGATATTGAGACAATCAGTCATTAAGGGGGTGTGTTGGAATATGTAATTCCTACTTGTCCTCAGTTGTGATTCTTTCTATGTATAGAGTCTATTCCTATTCTATAGGGTTAGCTAAATCTAGGTTCCTTGTTTGGTGTGTGGTTGAGATATTCTCTCAACCACATTATTGTGAGTTCAAGATAGTTTTCCTATCTTGAGGCTATATTTCATGTATATATCTATGTGTAATCTCTGTGATTAATAATAGAGTGTGAACAATGAAACTTTATCTAAATTATCATGAAATATACTCACGATTGAAAATCATCTAAACAAGGTTACCTACGCACTTTATTTGAGAATAACTTGCAATCAAATATTATGTTGTTCTATGAACAATATGATAACTTTAGAAGGATTTTACTAGAAGGAATTTTTTGAAATTCATTTTCTGTTTTTTTTTTTTTAAATGTCTCTTACAATTTAAGGTTTTTATATTGCTTTTGTTATTTGAAATTTGGTTCATCTTTTTTCTATTGCGATGGAAGGTGTAGTGTTCTTTAGAATGTATTATGATCTAGGATGTTAATACTCATAGTAAAAGTTGATACCCAATAACATTACCATTGATGTAAAATTAAATATATTGTTATTTTTAGATGTAGTATAGATGTTTCATAATGTTTTGTGGGTATGAATGTAATAAAATTTTCATTGCTAATTTAGAATTAATAATGAAATTATATCACAAGGTACGTATCTTAATACTATTAAAATTTCATATATTACTTGTAGGTGTATATTTATGGAGGTTTTGGATCATTCCAAAACTACTGAGATCTTTCAAATTTTGAAAAAATAAGTGGATTAGTGCAAAACTATCATTTTAGGGGAAAATGTACATATTAGAAAGATTAGTTTTTCCACAACTTGCTTCATTATAGAGTAGCATAATCAAAACTCTGGGTGAGAATTTAGCAAAGGATTAGAAATATCTTTTATGACTATTGTTTTACATGTAATAGTTTTGGTGATAATGCAAGATATTACAGAGCATTTGTAAGAAATGAATATGAGGAATGGTTGTGTGAGTGGCAATCTTAGAAGTTTTAATCAGAACGTTATTAAGAACTACAATTCATTCACCCCCTTATTAGATCATGTTGAAAATTTCAAGTGCAATAATTTTGGGTAAAAATATCATGATATTAGAAGAAATAAGTTAAGGCTTCCACATCAAAGATGAGAAGAAGATATTTTCAGAGATAGACATAAAAGAAAAAGGGTATGGATAAGGAAGAAAGATGAGCAAGTAGAATGTGGTCTAGCTCTACGTGAACAGAACAAAGATAGCCAATTGTATATAGATAGTGGATGTTCAATTCATACGAGTTAGAAGAACATTTATCTTTTTAATTGAAGTCAAACGAGGTAGTGTCACCCATGGAAATAATGATTTAGGAAGGATAATTGGAAAAGTCACAATCAATCTTGATGGAAGGAAAAAGACTCAAAATGTTTTGTTAGTTGAAGGTTTAAAGAATAATATTCTAAGTGTAGTTCAAACAGTCAAAGAAAGACAAATTAGCTGACCAAGGAAATGCATCAACATCATCAGCAATTCCTATAGATCAGTATATATATTTTTACATTATATTACTTTTTCAAAGACAATGTAATTGTAATAAGACATTTTCAAGGCATGTAATAGACAGCTTCCGAAGTCCTAAGTAGTTATGGTAGTTAGGATTGGTTACAGAAGTTCCAAACTATTTTTTATTATATTTAATGTAATTTTCAAGAGGAAGAGAGGTTCTGAGTTTTGGGACCTTCAGACTATTATTTTGTACTCATATATTTCAATGATTAATGAATTAGTAAGCAAGTTTTTGGCATCTATTTATGTTGATATGTATCTAATTTTACATTTTGTGTTTTCTTTCTTTGAATAAGACAAAGTAATGAGCAGCAGGTCCCTTTTTATCTATGTATGCAAGAGTTAAAATCCTTAATTGGCGCTCCTTTTTTTAACTATTTCCTTCATAAATTCTTCAGAATTTTGAGATGATATATTCTATGTGTTAACATATCAGTTTGGGCTTCTTTCTTTCATTTTCTTCTGGTCATTTCATTCAACATCAGCAAATGGTAGCATTGTGAGACATTCATTGTGTTTGATATCTAAGGGTATAATTGTAAATACTTGAAGGTGATTAAAACAGAGACAGATATTTTCGTGACATAATCATATAAATGTCTTAAGCACTTATTCCTTATCACAGCTAAGGGATTGTCTCTTAAGGTACAACATTGTCTACGGAATCAATACCACCCGTTGATATTCCTGAATTGATAATAAAGCCACAAAAGGGAGTCGTTCATAAATCGACATTTAATCCTCCAGCCAGAGCTACTCAAAATTATAATATAGTTGAAGATTTGGCTCAATCCCTTTCAACTATGTCATCACTTGAGTTGCTACAAAATTTTCCCTCCCAAAAGCTAGCGTTGTTGTCGGAAATTGGTGGAATTGATCTGACAGATTCCAATCTCTTAGTCTTTAATCATACACATTTTATCCTAAAGGTCGTAAAATAAGGACTATTTATATGTCCCTAATAAAGGTAAAGGAGAGATTTATTGTATGACATTGTTATTGCTCTCATATTATTTGTAAAAAAACAAGTGAGAGATTGTAACACTTTAGGATGCATTATGTTGAAAATGCAACAAGATGATGGAGCTTAGTGAAATGAAGTCGCCTTCACTAAGTGGGCCCGCAGGCTATTTTTGGCGCAAAGTCTATTTTTAGACTATGTCTATTTTTAGACATATGGAGCATGGTCCAGGGGTTGCAGTATGTTATTCTTGGAGTATTGGTCATGTTGGTAAAAATATATGGACCTATATTTTTAGACATATAGGTCGAAGTCTATTTTTAGACTGCCTATCCTAAAAATAGAAAAGTCAAATATTATTTACCCTTAATAATATTTGGACTCTAAACTTCAGTTTACTCTCTTGGAGCACTTCGGTTCGAGCTACAGAAGTGGCTCATGCATCTGACAGAGGAATTACGCTATTCCTAGGGGTTTGGTGAGCTCATGCATGGTTGACTTCAGTTAGGACTTCAGTGGAAGAAGTTTGGTGGAGTTGATGGGACAGTTGGTGGAGTTGTGTTCGGTTTAACTTAGTTGAACTAGTTGTGATTAGTTTAACTAGCTAATCAACTAGTAATGAGTGGAGTGAATTAAATATTATTTAATTCACTAATTATTAACTCATTATTCAAATCAAGAACACATCAGTTCACTACAGTGCATGGACAGTTCAGTGGAGACCAGTGGAAGAGGTAGATGAAAGGGTTGAGATAGCTATCAGTTGTGACATCAGTTGTGCATGAGATTTGCACCACACTTGGAGGAATTTCCCATGATGATTGCGCTGTCAAGCCAAGGATATTTGAACCTTGGATCTCTCATTAGACCAGCCTTGATTGCGCAATAGAGGCAGGAAATTAGTGGATGTGTTTTGAACTTGTGACTTGTTCAAAACCAAGCTAGTTTGTGTGTAACTTCACGAGATAGTACTGAGTACTTGTGAGCAGTATTGTACTGAGTTTGTTACATGTTTTCTCCATTATAATATACACAATAGCTGAGGGTTTTTTAGCTATAATATTTCCCCATACATACTGTGTAATGTGTGTGATGTTTTGATGATCTTTTTGATCGCATACCGCTTGTTTTATTTCCGCATGTGTGATGATCTGAGTGGAAGAGATTATGTGTTGCATATGAATTCGAATTGATATGTGATCAGGATAATCTCAGTGGATAAATCTTCTTTATTCAGCAAATTTCTACATGGTATCGGAGCT